>APFE031002163.1:0-13213 GCA_000404065.3 Pinus taeda | reverse complement strand
AACCTGCGTACAGATCTATAAAGGACAACACACTCTTCCAGATATTCAATCACTAATTAACCCAGATTATAGATCAGATAAGCGCCACATCAAGCAGATCAAAATCATACATAGATACTATCATTTAGGCTTAAAGATTATGACCCATGAATAGACCTTGTCCTTCCTTTTGTGCTAAGGTTCCTCCTTCCTCCAGATCCAGATCTGCATCACCATCCAATATACCAACTCTAGCACTTTTCAGATCATCAATAATAATCAAGATGGTGATTTTTCACAAGATCTCTTTCCTCTTTTATAGCCCTAGGCCTCCCCAATACCATGGTCCAAAACCATAACATTTCAATACCATGAACCCAAAAACAATGGATCGAGACACAATTGACGAGACACCATGGTCCAAAACATAGGTTCAAGTTCCAAGATCTAACTGCCATGGACCAAAAGAATGATCACCAACATATACGAGCTTTTGTAATGTATAACCCTCGTGTATACGCACCTTCGTCTAGATGAACCTGCGTATATGTCTTTTTCTACTTTCTGAGTGCCTGAACTGAGATCTGTTACCAAAGAATGTTGCCATCAAGGACAACACCTGTGCCATAGCTCCAAACCTGTGCCATAATGCCAACAATATATATAACAAATTGGTGAATTATTACACAAAAAAAATGAAATATAGACAAAGATTCAAATCTCTTTTGAATTTAGAAACTAAAACATTTACAATTTTACATGATGATATAATTTCAATCATACAATTAGTGCATATAACCAAAATAGCATTGAGTGCAATCCATCTCTGAACCAAAAATACATCAACATAGAGGCTCTCACTGCCCCCTAGAGTCCAAATACATCATGCTACAACAATTAACTACATATCATGAAAATCATTGCCTACATTGAAATTTGGGATCCTCATCATTGAGTGATGGGTACATTGTTACTGGTTACATGATAGAGGAGTTCAACAATCACTGCCACTGAACATTGAGGTATATAGAGGGCTTGGTGCTGTTGATTAAATGCTAGTTCCATACCGTCATGCATAACATAATCGAATGGAAATGTTACAATGCCCCAGATCCTGAAAAACTGAAAACTGTTGAGTCTGCGGGAATTTGAGTGGGATCTAAAATTGTACTTTCTCCATATAAAATCCAATGAGGTTGGAACCACTCTCAAACATCTTGATATAATTAATGGTAATGTTAAAAATTTAAGTAAAAGGATGAATAATTAGTTGATATTACCATTAATTACAAAGTGTTAGTAGGGCCTAGACAAATCTACTTTCAAGTGCTTGGAGTAACTTTTAACACTGCTTAATGGACCTTATCTGCACACCAAAATCTCTGAGAGCCCCAAACTTATGATTGAATTCTGTGAGAATGAGGCAAAAATTTAATTTTAAGAAGCCATGAGCAACTTTTTTGCCGGTGTTATGAATAAAATATATATAAAAATAACACAAATAATGTAAATGACAATAATAATAATTAATGATTAATTAGTAATTAGTTAACGAATAGGTATGTCCCTAAGGACATAACCATTGGTGAAGAGGTACTTGCCTATGGTATATAAGCAAACCCTCACCCTCATTGTAATCATCTCATATCTCATATCAATTCTTATACAATATTCAATATACAATTACATGTCTTACAATGGACATTTACATCTTTGAAGTATTTTAAAGATTTCCGATGCGTATACGACTTTGGGTTGTTACATTGGTATTAGAGCCACATTGGCAGATCTTGGTCTTTGGCCATCAACTTCTTGTCGCAACTAAAGTGTTTCGTTACATGAGTTGGAGTTTCTCCATTTTTGGTTAGGCCCTTGGCCACTTAAAAAAAAAAGAGTTAACGAAAAAGAATTAGAAAAAAGATTATAAAAGAAAAGAGTTAATTTTATTTTATTTTTTTATTTAATTAAAAAAAGACCTTTGGCCAGTGACATTTCAATGATTCTAGTAAAAAACATAGTTGGATGTGAATTTTGAAGGAGAACATTCATATATATAAGAATGTTCTACATTATTGATAAAAAGTGCATGATAAAGTCAAAAGGGAATCTTTCCAAATATATTTAAAGCTATATGTAAGAGAAGGACAAGTAGATAAGATTATCTTGATTCTTCATTAAGTGGTTTACAAGCTCGTGGTTTTGACAACCCATGATAATTGCCCATGGTATTTTCAAGGTAAAAGAAAAACAAAAAGAATACAAAGTCTCTTTATCTGAATGGAAAGTTTTACTTCTACGTGGAGAAAATTAACTGAGTCAAAGGCACATAAGTGGACATATATTTTATATTATACCCCAAAGAGGTGAATAGCCATGTTTCACTAGGGTTGTAACTTTTTAAAAAGAAAAAAAAAGTTTTTAAATATATACAAAAAAAAAGTTTATGAAAAAAAAAGACAAAATAAAGTTAAAAATGAAAAGAAAGTTAAAAAAAACTATACAAAAAGGAGAGTTTAAGAAAAATAACAATTGTTGAGAATATATATATATAATATATATATATATATAGGGAAAAAGTTACCCTCAAACCTTAATCTCATCTCGATAAAAGCAATATGGAGCCAATTAATGAAGACAAAAGAATGGATTATAATCCAGAAACCAAGGAAGGAAAAATTTCCTATAAAAGTCTTCCAATTGTAGATTGTAAATTAATTATATAAAAAGGGAATATCCAAGGAAAGGGGATTAATATCGTTATTAGTACAAGTGACGAGAAAAATTACGTCAATGTTAATCTCAAACCTTAATCTCATCTCGATAAAAGCAATATGGAGCCAATTAATGAAGACAAAAGAATGGATTATAATCCAGAAACCAAGGAAGGAAAAATTTCCTATAAAAGTCTTCCAATTGTAGATTGTAAATTAATTATATAAAAAGGGAATATCCAAGGAAAGGGGATTAATATCGTTATTAGTACAAGTGACGAGAAAAATTACGTCAATGTTAATTTTGCGAATCAACTATTACTTCCAGAGTCAAGCATAGGAGAAATAATAAATAGTTTTGGCCAAAAAGAGTATGAAATTAATGATTTACAAGTAATAATTGACCACTATGAATCCATCTCTCAATTCCGACTTATAACTATGTTTAATCCAAAGATTGACATAATTTTTGGTCAACGTTGGTTAAAAGAATTGGGTACGTTCATGCTAAACTTAGAAAAAAAGATTTTGGTTTCCTTATAAGAAAAAAATGATTACATTCCAAGAAGTGACAATGAAGTCAAAGTCAAAATTATTGTCATTAGAAAACTTTAAGGATATTTTAAAACTGATGCTACAAGAGAATTAAAAAACAATATCAAAGAAATGGAAGGAGCGTGAAGAATTCATCCCTAGTAAAGACAAAGAAATTTTGCGCCTCAAATATCACAGTGAAAAACTACTTGAACAAGTCAAGAAAGCTAAAGCCACCAAGAAGGAACTCAAGCAACACTTATCAGAACAAGAAGAGAAAATTTACGTTTAAAAAACCTTAATCAAACATTAGTAGAACAAATCAAAAGTTTAATGTTGATTTTTAATGTTCCTTGGACAAGTGGTTTTCCATGGGTTAGTCTCTACCTAGGGAAAAGTGTCCAAAATATTTTTTTTCCTAAGTGTGACTTTATAAGTGGTAAAGTCAATGTTAAATTATAAAGTGAAAAGTGACTTTAGACATAAAGTACAATGTGGGTACTTTATTTAATGGATGAGTTAAAAAATAGAAAGTGAGAATTAAATGGACATTTATTCTCATCCCTTGATTTAAATGAATCTGAGCCATTAGATCTTAGGGTTGCCCAAAAGTCATTTATGGAAACAAAAGGGGGAAAAGAAAAGAGAGACTGCATTAATTATTCATGAGCAGATTGGAGAAAGGACGCTGAGAGTTGGAGAAAAGTTGAGAAATTTGTTGCAGCAAGCTGAAAGAGTGATTTCTGGGCAAAGTTCGTTATGGAAATCAAGGTTTAGAAGACAACAGAAGGTACAGTACTGACAACATTGAACGTTGTGAGCTGTACACCGTTCGAGAGAAGTTTTGATTTTTTTTGAAAGAATCCCTACAGTGTGTACAATACTTATTTTCAGTTTCAAGTGGGCACGAAAATTGAGGCAAAGTGGGCACGGTTTTTAAGGAGTTTTGGGCTGAAGAGATAAGTTGTATTTTGTTGTTTTGTTTTGTCTGCAAATGTATTTTTCCTGAACTTGAAAGATAAATAAATTTGAAGAGCTCTCTAACAGGTTTTGCTTGGAGAAGATTGAAGGGGTTTTGCCTGGGTCTAAGTTGACCAAGTGTTTATTTTTATGTGTGTTGTTGATCTGGTTATGTCCATATTTATTTTCAGCGTGTGTTGACAGTCCTGTGTGTTTTAATCTAAAAATTTCATTTCCAGAATTCTATATGTTGATCTCTGTTTATGGGAAAGGGCATTTCACTGAATGAGAGTGATAAGGTGAAATTAAAATTGGGTTGGGATTGCTGGAAACTTTTTCTAGTCATCAAATCTCAACATGGTATCAGAGGTGCAGGCTAAAAATTGTAGTTTGAACAACAGACAGTGGTTTGGGACAACAAAGAGTGGTTTGGACAACAAACTGAATTTTTGGACAACAAACTGATATTTTGGGACAGCAAGGTGAAATTTCACATAGATTGAACTTTTGGGACAACAAGGTGTGCTGGAAAGTTCATTTCTCCATTTTCTTGGTTTTGTAAATTTTGGACAGCGGTCATGGCCATGTTCTTAAGGATAGAGGACGGACTGGATGGGATATCCAACTATGCCGTTTGGAAGGACATAATTCAGACAGTGTTTGAGGAGGCAACAGTTTGGGACATAGTGCGGCAAGTGGTTGTACCTCCCATTGCTGCAGATGAACTTGTTGAATTCACAAAAAATAAAGCAAAGGCAAAAAAGATTTCGATGGACAGTCTGAAGGATCATGTGGTTCCTCAGGTGAGAGGAAACACATATGCATATCAGATGTGGACAACTCTAACCACTCTCTACCAGAGTACCAATGAGAGCAGGGAGATGGTACTCAAAGAACAATTGAAGAACATGAGGATGACAAAGGCTGAAAGTGTAGTTAATTATCTTGGTAGGGTCAAACAGGTACGTGATGATTTGACTGCTATTGGAGAGACAGTTGCACCCACAGAGCTAGTTAGGATAGCTGTAGCGGGACTTCATAAGGCTTGGGAGGTCTTTGGAGATGCTGTTACCTCTAGGGAGAATCTTCCCAATTGGGACAGATTCTGGGATGATTGTGTGTAACATGAGATATGAAAGATTGGCAGTGGTGGGGTGAAGATAGCAGATGAGGAGGATGTAGCCTTGACAATCAGGGGGAAGAACAAAGGGAAGGCCAAGAAAGGGGCCTCATCAGATGGGGCTAAGGGAAAGGAAAAGAAGAAGAAGAAGAAAGATATGGATATGTTCAAAGTCAAATGTTGGGCATGTCAGAAGATGGGACACTATGCTGCTCCGTGTCTTGAGAGGAAGAACAAGGGGAAGAGGGCACTGCAACTTCAACAGAGGTGGAACAGTTTGCTTCACAGTTTGATCAAGACTTTGCTTTTATTACTTCTACATCTAGTAGAAGTACATCATCTGATGTGTGGTACATAGACAGCGGGGCTCCTGCCATATGACAGGTGCACGAGAGTTCTTTTCAGAGCTTGCAAAGAGGGCACTTGATATTGAGATTGTACTAGGAGATGGCCGCACTATGAGAGCTGTTGGTGTGGGGACTGTGACGTTTGAGAGGGAGTCTTTGCCTCCTTTGAAGGTCATAGATGTTTTATATGTTCCGGGGATGAAGAAGAACTTGACTTTAGTGTCTGCTATGGAGGAGAAGGGGTTTGACGTCACCTTCTCAAGAGGGCATGTATTGATGCATCCCAGGGGAGCTTCGATCACTTCGACCAAAGTGATTGGAGTCTGCTCTGGAAAACTATACATGTTTAGTTTTCAATCGGCAGGAGCATTGGTGAGTAGCACATCTGGTAGAACTCACACTAGTACCATCAGCAGTAGAGACTTGTGCGAGTTATGGCACCAGAGGATGGTGCATATGCATCATGGAGCTTTGAGAGTACTGAGGGAGATCACTACTAGAGTTCCTGATTTTAGTGTTGAGCATTATGAGGTTTGCAGAGGGTGTGCTTTGGGCAAGTACACCAAGTTACCATTCCCAGCGAGCGACAACAAATCTACATGTATACTAGACTTGATTCATACTGATGCTAGTGGCCGTATGTCTCATGTGTCTTTGGGTCAATGTTAATTTATAAAGTGAAAAGTGACTTTAGACATAAAGTACAATGTGAGTACTTTATTTAATGGGTGAGTTAAAAAATAGAAAGTGAGAAATAAATGCACATTTATTCTCATCCCTTGATCTAAATGAATTTGAGCCATTAGATCTTAGGGTTGCCCAAAAATCATTTAGGGAAACAAAAGGGAGAAAAGAAAAGAGAGTTTGCATTCATTATTCATGAGCAGATTGGATAAATGAGGCTGAAAGCTGGAGAAAAGTTCTGAAGGAGAAATTTGTTGCAGCAAGTTGAAGTGATTTTTGGGCAAAGCCGGGCATGGAAATCAAGGTTTAAAAGACAACAAAAGGTATATTACAAACAACATTGAATGCTGTGAGCTGTACGCCATTCGAGAGAAGTTTTGATTTTTTTTTTGAAAAAAACCATACAGTCGTATCCGTACAATACATATTTTCAGCTTCAAGTGGGCACACAAATCGAGGCAAAGTGGGCACGGTTTTCAAGGAGTTTTGGGCTGAAGAGATAAGTTGTATTTTGCTGTTTTGTTTTGTCTGCAAATGCATTTTTCCTGAACTTGAAAGATAAATAAATTTGAAGAGCTCTCTAACAGGTCTTCCCCGGAGAAGATCGAAGGGGTTTTGCCTGGTAAGTTGACCAAAAATCTGTGTATTTTTATGTGTCTTGTTGGTCTGGTTATGTCCATATTTATTTTCAGCATGTGCAGACAGTCCCATGTGTTTTAATCCGAAAATTTCATTTCCAGATTTTATGTCTTGAATGTTTGTTTATGGGAAAGGCTATTTAACTGAATGGGAGTGATAAGGTGAAATTAAAACCGGGTTGGGATTGTTGGAAACTTTTTTTTAGTCATCAAATTTCAACATTTAAAAGATGGGGAGGAGACTAAAAATAAACTCAACAATCCAGAAATCGAAGAGCTTTTACGTCTAAGGAATCATAACCAAAACCTTCTTACGCAAATAAAGAAGCTTAAAAGTGACAAGAAGTCACTAAATGACAAGTTAGAACAACTTACTCAAAAAGAAGTATTAATTTCTCTAGTTGTAATAATCCAAGTTGAAGATAAGGGAACTGTTGACCCTGCCGCCTACACCTACCTATAAGTCAGAGAGAAAAGCCTTCAACCCCACAAGGTGTGATTGGTGGCAGGGAACTCAGAGAAGGCGCTGTCACACTAATATTGACTCTCTCCGTTTGAGCTATCTCCTAGGTTAGCTAAGGGGTGTGGTCCCTAATCAAAAGTTAATTTAAAAAGTATGTGAGTTTCTAGGAGAATTGTTAGAGTTAAATATATTATCTCTTTAAGATTTATAAGCAAACAATTGATATGAGCAATAACCATCATAAGATAAGCATGAAATACATAAAAAAACCAGTGCCTTCCAAGTATTTGCTCTTTAAGAAATGAAATTCTATTTTGCTTAAAATGAATTGAAATGCTTTCAAATGGAAAGCCAAAATAACCCTGAAAAGTGAAACACTAAATTGTTAGCACAAGATATTATAAATGCTTTCAAGATGAATAAGTTTACAAATCAAAGCATGGAAACTATCTTGCTCAAAAGGATACAAAAATAACTCAAATGTTAGACCAAGATGACAACAAAGTATGTTACAAAAATAATCTACAAGAGGCTAGGTCAAAGAGTGTGAGCAAGATCTCCTTTTTGACTAGCCATGACTTAGCTCTTTGAAATAGCCAGATATTGATAAATAAGTACAGTACGTAAAAAATAAAATTTTCCAAGTTTGGTATTTTGATGCAAAAAATAAATGCTTTAATAAACTTGAAAGAATCCCTGCAAGACACAAATAAGATATAGATGAGGCTTTGGAATTCAAGACATGTCGGTTCTCCTTGAATATTTTTCAAGAATGGGTTGATTCCTCCGAGAATTTCCCCTCACGCTTGAAAAGCTTGAGCAAATAATTATTCATCTACAAAACTTCAGCACAGATCATTAAATCGACATGAAATTAAATAAGTGTAGTGGAAAGAATTTTTAGAGATACATCTATTATCCATTAGAAGAATTCTTTTCCTAAAGCAAATAATTAATTCTTATGCTAATATGAGATAGTTGCATACTAACATAACTTGAAACAAGTATGAAAAAAATATGACATGAGCAGTGTTACTTGGGAGCGGGAGTGAAAGCGGGGAGCGGGAGCGAAAACGGGTGCGAGAGCGACATTTTCAGAAGCTCTCGGTTTGTGAGCGAATCCCGGAGCATTTTATATATAATATATATATTTTATATATTTTTATTTTGATACAATATATGTCAACAAAAACATTGAATGATGAATATATTAGATATAAAAACATAAAAAAAAACATAGATTGACCATATTACAACAATCATCTGAAAGTTAAATCTTCATCAACCACGTCCACAAGTTAGTAACATAGTAAAAATACAACATATTGAGTCTCATGATTCATCAATCTTAAATTTTCAAGCTTTCAAAATTCAATATATAACATTTATCATCGTTGATCACCAAAGTTGTACTTGTAAGCTAAGTGTAACCATTACAACAAATAATATCTAACATGAAATGAAATGTTAATAAAATGAAATGAAACAACTTTCAACTTTCATGAAGCATCATATTCATAATTCATTACTAATGAGTTATGATTGCCAACTTCAAACTTAAATTGTCATATATTGTTTAAAAAAATATCATAATAAATATGAAAGAGTCAATAGTTATAAAAAAGACAAGTAAATCTATTATTTATTGCTTATGCTTGGGCCTCTTGCCACCACGAGAAATGTTTAATTTTTTAGTCTTGTTGGAAAATCAGGATCATTGTCATTAATATCACCCTCTAAGCATTAATATCCAGAGGTATCTTTGTCATTACCTCTGCATCTGTATGGGGATCTTTGTCATTAATATCACCCTCTAAGCATTAACATAAGATAGAAAAAGCATAGCATGTCAAGTCAAGATTTTGTTTGAGTGATGCGTACATTTTTAGGAGGGTCATGATAGAGGAGTTTGACAACCAATGTCACTAACATCAAGGTACATAGAGGGATTGGTGCTCTTGATTAAATACGAGTTCCATACCCTAATACGTGACAAAATTCAATGGAAACATTGCAATTCTGAAAAACTGATAAGTCTGTTGGATTTTGAATGAAATCTAAAATTCTACTTTCTCCATATGAAATCCAATGAGATCAGAACCACTCTCAAACATCCTGAGTCATTTCATGGTAATGTTAAAAATTTAAATAAAAAGGATGAAAATGAAGATTAAGGAGAATGTCACTTTTACTTTAAGAATTTAACATTACCATGAATCACATATCAATATTAGGGCCATAGGCTTGATCATTAAGTTGGCCCACTCGAAACTTATTTGTTTCTTTGAAAAAAAATTGCATTTGGAACATTACTGCAATTTTTATTTTGCAAAAAAGGCTAAACGCTCCCAAAAAGGCAGGGAGCATGAGCGCGCTTTCGACCTGCTCTTGAGTCACTCTTGCCCGGAGCGTGGATTGGGAGCGGGATCGGGGGCGCTCCCCCGCAATGCTGGACATGAGGAAATAAATAGAAGCATAACAAGAAGTCAAGAATTTACCACACATGCAAGGAAAAGAACACCATCACGCTTTACCCCAAAGACTGTTGTATTATATTGCAAGTAGTGAATACAATCCCGCAGAGTCTCCTCAAGCACAATAGCTCGTATTACATGATACAATATGAGAGCCCATGACTCTATTATATAGAGAGTTGGGAGCAAATCCCAATGAAGAATGACAATGACAAATGGCATTGGAGCCAATCCCAATGTAGAAGTGATTAAACAAGTGGCATGAGGTGACAATTCCAAAGAGAAATTCGAATTTGTTGAATGGAGCTCCAATGCCAAGTGTAAAATTCAAATTCTGGCGAGTGGACATCATTTTCTTCTTCTCGTATGTGCCAAATTCAAATTTTATGATAGAATGACAAGTGTATATGGATGGTAACCCATGTGGGGACAATTTCCCACAAAAATCTCCACCAAATATTCTTCAAAATCCTCCCAAATGTGCATTAAGTTCACAAATTCGAATTTCCAAATAAACAACTTTCTCCTTTAATGCCAAAAATTTGATTTTATTTGAGCAAATGTCATTTCTTTGATTTTAGGAGTCCACATCACCTTGGGACTTCACTTTAACTCCCCCATAATTTTCCACCTCATGTCCACAACATTTAGCATGTGTGGATATTTATTTTTCTCAATTTATTTAATTTCTGGCTTAATTAATTGCCAAATTTCCCATTAAACTTAGGAAAAGTGGGTTTTGAGGGTTCAAAACACATTTTTAACCCCTCAAAGTGTGTCATAGTAGAAAGTTGAGGATGAGAGGTACAAATTTCATTACTCATACACCATACAACTTCTCTAGACATCACTTATTATATTACAAATACAATTTTATTAGCAATTTCCGCAGTGCGGAAAATCTAAAAAATTAAAAAATAACTACCTAGACCTAACCAAATTCTACGAATTTTTTTGTTTGATCTAGTATGGTAATATACATCGACTCGAGACACTAAGGTGTGTTAGGGGCTCAACCTTCAAACCATTACCTCGACTTTGGGGTAAAACGCGAGTGAAAAAACCCATAAATTTATCCGCCTACGAAAAAGAAGGGATAATTAACCAAATTAAAAAAAACACTTAAAGGTGTACTCGTTTGCTGATCGAGTCCCAACATCCTAGGACTGTTATAGACTCAAAAACTCATCATTACTAGTATCACTTATTACAATTCCTCGCAGGGTGTGGAATCTGGGTACAAGAAAGATGATGAGAAGATAGAAGTAGAGTTTAAAAACTCTGTTGACTGATGATATCTGATGGTATAAGTGTCCATTGGTACATCCTTAGGCATAGAATCTTCATATAATCATCAGACGCCACTCTAGTGGTCAACATGAATGAATACTGATCCATTAATATCACAATTAAAAAAGCAGATAAACCTACTCAAGTGAAGATTTTATAAGCAACTCAACAACAATAGTACCTGAAGTAAATCAAGAAACTGCCACACACATGATAAGGGGAAATCCAACTAGGAAAACTCCTTATCGACATCCGAACCATAAGAGAAGACATTTTAATCAATCTACATACTAGTATCACTCGGAACATAAATAACAGATTTATGTTCCAAGGAATACTAAAGTTTGCAGAATCCAATCCAATGATAACAATTCATTGCAAATTTCCAGTGATCCAAAGATTTCATAGAGGATTAATTTAGGATGGTCAGATCCCTTTTCGATTCGACAATTTTATTTATCACTCCAAGGATCATATCATCTTGTAACAACGAAGATGACAGTTTCACGACGTGCTGAAAAAGAAATCAAGGCTTTTTATCAGTAAGCTTTGAAAACAATTTTATTTGAAAAGAAAAGCAATGTTATGAATAATATATATATAAAAATAACACAAATAATGTAAATGATAATAATAATAATTAATGATTAATTAGTAATTAGTTAATGAAAAGGAATGTCCCTAAGGACATAACCATTGGTGAAGAGGGCCTAGGGTTATATAAGTAGGCCCTCACCCTCATTGTAATAATCTCATATCTCATATCAATTCTTAGACAATATTCAATATATAGTTACATGTCTTACAATGGACATTTACATCTTTGAAGTATTTTAAAGATTTCCACTGCGTATACGACTTTAGGTCGTTACATTAGTATCATAGCATTCTTCTAAGTAGACAAATCTTGTTCGTTACAGTCGGAGACATGTCCAAATTTCAGTGCATGATTAGGGCATATAATGTCCCCATTTTCAGTCTCCCTTATGATGTGACCAGGATAGACTTCTAGGATTGGTGGTAGCGAGTTTATAGGAGCGAGATCGCATCATTAGAGGTCCTAGAGGATTTTGGACGAGTTTTATGGGGTTCGATAGAGTTCTCTTGCTCTATATCATCAATGGGGCAGTTCTGCACAGTTCGTTCTTGGTTCTGTTGCATTTTGATGAATCCCGTAAAACAAGGTTATTATTAGCATAATTTAATTAAAAATGTTAAAGGTGTTGTTTGGAGGGGAATATTTGGAGAAACACCTTAGTGTAATAGCTCGTTGGAACTAGAACGAATAGATCCACAGGATGGGATGGTGAAAGGAGACTTCTAGTGGCCAAAGAAAGTATGGTGACCAAATGATCGTTTCCCGGGGTTAAAAAGTCATTTTAATTAGTAACGCTGTGAGATGACGAACCTGCCCTTTAGTATATTCACAAAATAAGTATCAATCTGCATTCACAGTGTCTAGATGCCCCTTCTGCTTGTAAAGAAAGTCTTAATAACCACAAAGTTGGATTTGGACGATCTTTAAAGTCTAGAGTAGGTAAGAGCCAAAAGGGCTATCAACAGAAATGCGGATAAAAAAATTTGACATAATGAAGAGAGAGGATCAATCCTGGGCCATAATTTGGAGTCATCCTTCATGCTAGGGAATGATGAAGGCTTCTTTCCAGTCACCGATAGGAGCTCTGGTCACTCTGTAACTAGAGTGAGTGCATTCCTTTCCCTGTACCCATAGCATGATAACCATTGAGCACATCCCATCCTTCCTCTGCATTGCTTTGCTGCGTAATTGCTGCTATCCATTGTTGAAATTTGGTACCGGAGGACAGGTGGTTCCCTTAGGCTTTGATCTCTGGCCTAGGGAAAAGTGTCCAAAAGATTTTAATTTTTCTCCTAAAGTGACTTTATAATTTTTATAAAGTTAAAATCTAATTTAAAAGTGACTTTAAGTGATAAAGTTACTAAGTCTAATTTTAAAGTGACTTTTATAAAGTCAATGAAAAATTAGAAGGAAAA
>APFE031002158.1:0-12662 GCA_000404065.3 Pinus taeda | reverse complement strand
GTATTAACTTTGAGTCATTCGTCACCAAGCCATCTGTTGTGTCGTTATGTGTTCAAGAGGTCTGCAAACAAAACATTAAATTGCAAAATACCTGTCATCCATTTTGACCATCCCTAAGTCAGTCCTTACAGCAACATTTCTTCAACTTGAACTATGATTTCGTGTTGTTGGCTTGCCTGCGACAGGCCGCTTTCTATCGACATCAGCACATTATCTAGAGAGATGACTTAGAAATCATCAGTACCTTGAAGTCTGCATGCATCAATGGCGGGTTTCTCGCCTTTGACGTCAGTTTACATCATTGACTTTCGATCGAAGGACTCCGTGAAATGTTCGACATCGACTCATTCATTCACATCTCATGGATTGTGCTGGGTACTTTGAGAACCATTGACATTACTGGTGGTCTCTCTCATGCTTGTTAACAGTTTACATCATTGACTGGTAATCAAGTGGTTTCTACCATGTTCTACATCGACTCATTTATTCGCATGGCTAGAATCGCACCAATTCGGGAAGTAGAGATGAAGACCCTGGATCTAGTTTCCACCATCCAGGCTGCGAGGGGTTTTGTATTCATTATATTGTAGACCAATTATAAGCAGATGGCTCCATTCATACTGTGTCTACATGAGTCTATGATTATGATGTACTATGAAATCCTTCCTGTATCAGAGTAGTAGTTAGTCTGTTAGTTAAAGTTTTTAATCTGAGTATGGGAATGCCTACCTCAGCGATGATATAATCTTATACATGTATTTTGTGTTGAAAATTGCAGGTTCTGACCAGGCTCTCCACGAGATAATCCTTGAAATGATAAAGTACTTCACCTTTCCTAGATGATATAAAACCCTTATCTATTACAGGCTTCGCACTTTAGGGGGCAATCTGTTACACTAAAATTTGTCACCATGACTATCTGCAGTTAATATGGCTCCATCAATAGTCATATTATCCTCCTTGTCAAGCCTGATACCTCTTCTCTCCATGTCAAACTTCAAGAGAGAGAGAAAGTCATTAAAATCATGTTTATCTCTGGGTACGCAGGTTCTCTCTACCTTGCCTGCGTGTACGCATCCCAAGCTCATTGTACCTGCGTACTTGTACGCTCTGTAAGTCAAGCGATGGGTGCGTACCCCTGTAAAGGTCAAAAGGCGCGAGTTTCATCTTAAAAAAGTTACTTGTGGTCACTTCTAGAGCCTTCTAAAAGAGTGTTTGATGTGTATTGAGCGCCTCTAGATGGTTCATGCATCCCTATGATAGAGGAACTTATCCCATCAAGAGAGGAGCTACCCCATCCAAAAGAGGGAGTTTCCCATTGACGTTGGACCTGAATAACTTCCTCTAGAACACTATAAATACAGGCCTTGGGCCAGAGGAGGGAAGGTTGAAAGCTGAACATTCCAAAGGGTAGATGCTGCTGGAATTAGGACTTCCATTGTAAGCCTGTGAGGAGAGATTACCATCCTTTCTTGTTTCATTTGGAAGTGGGTGAGCTTGTCAAAGTAGAGGAAAACTCTTGCTGGACCCTGGGAAGAACTTGCACAACACCAAGGCTCAGGTTGTAATGGTTTCTTTTTTGTTTCCTTAATACAAATAAGTCCATTCTTCTCAATGATTTGTTGGTAATGAATTGTTTCATATACTCCTTGGTCTATATGTTGAATATGCTTTGTTTTATGGAATATTCAGGTGTTATGTAATCGTTTGATTGTTAGTGTATGCAGGTTTCAAAGTGAAGGAGGAGCTCATCTGGATCGACGAGGCTGGACTGCTACAACAAGCGTTGGGCTTGAGGTAGGATCGAAAAACACTTGGTTTCTCATAGAATAATGTATGTTTAGAGAAGGATTGCTCTTAATTGTCTTGTTTGTCACTAGAGAGTCTTAGACTCCTAGGGAGGTTAGTTTTGTCAGCAAAAATAACTCTTTCCACATGACAATTTTTATCATGGTATCAGAGCACAAGATTAGAGGCCTGTGTATTGTGAGTCTAAATCCTTGAAATATTGTGAATCTAGCTATTTTTATCAGGCGTAAATTCATATGAGGACACCTATTTCCATGGTTGTATATTCAAGAGCATACGTCCCTCCATTCGGGATCTCGTATTGAACGTTGATCCAATCAATTTGCACACATGGGTTTACAAAGCGTTATCTACATTTGAATACGACATTGAATGGGATGAGATACGGTTCTCTGTAGCTTGCCGTTATTTTCAAAGTCGCGGTAAGTGGCCGTCATTGTCTATCATGCAAAGAATTGGACATGTAATGCAGAGTAGGGTGGGCTACGGCGTCGTATCGCCCTCGTGATTTTTCCTATCTAGTGCGGTCAAAATTTGGATATTGAATTAAAAGTGCGACCAGGGAAGGGGGCTTTAATATTGCTAACTATGTTTGGTATTAAACTGCAATTACAGATTCATCCAAGCATCAAATTAATCTTATACGCTGCAGCTTGAGGATTATATGAACATAGATTTTTTAAAGCAAGCAACTGTCGGGCATGGCGACGATGGTTGTTTTGACAGCCGATCCAAACGCCCAGTAAGAAATTGAGGTGAGGAACGCACAGAGTTTCCCGAGCCTGTAAGATATTTCCCCAAGTTTTTTCTCAGCAGGATTTTGTCTCGCTATTTTAGAAAAGGTATTTTTTCCTCTTTTATCATGGAGTTTATGGTGTTAGACAAATTCAGTGGTTTGAATTTTCCCTCATGGAAAGTAAAAATACAACTGCAATTAATGAATAAAAACTTGTGGGATAGTGAATGGTTCAGAAGTAGCACCTACAGATGCCAAAGAGTTATTTGAATGGAAAGATAGAGATGACAAAGCTAAGCCTATTATTGGACTTGATCTTTCTGATTCGAAATTACATCATGTAGATCTTACTAAAACATCCAAAGAAATATGGGAACATTTGGCTCAATTGTTTGGTGTAAAATCTACTAATGCAAAATTTTCCCTAAAGCTGCAATTATTTAGTCTGAAAATGAATGAGGAGACATCTATGTCCAGTCATATAAATATTTTAATGTCTCTTTTAAGACAATTAGGTGAAGCTAGGACAAAGGTAGAGGATGAAGATGCTAAAGCTGTATTATTAAATAGTCTTCCTTCAAGTTATAGTAATGTTGTTTTCACTTTGAGTCAAATATCTACACAAACATTGCAAGAGACAATTGCAGCACTTTTGGGGGAGGAAAAGCAACTGAAACCAGAGGATGCTGAAGAGAACTCTCATGTAGAAAATGCCTTGTGGACAAAGTCAAGGATGAGAAAGAAAAATGCAAACAAAGGTGACATTGAATGCCACTATTGCAATAAAATTGGGCATACAACGTGGAATTGCAGAAGTCGTGCTAGTGATGTGTTAAAAGGGAAAGAATCAGCAAACGTAACCATAGTTGAATACCAATTGAATTCCGATGATGAATCCAATGAAGAGAGTGAATCTATTAGACTTTTTTAAAATAACTAGCAGTTCAACTATGTGTCTAATGCCAATACTTAAAGATCAAGTATCAGTAAGGCTCAATATGGATGGTTGTCCAGATAGTATGGCAGTTGCGGATCTAGGGAAGGATCCCTCATTAGTGGTAGACGTGGAAGTGGTTTCGTAATGAGGTTATGCGACAAATTGGGATGTTGTCCAGTAATTGACTTCGGGAGGTCCTTGATTCAGGAGTTGAAGAAGGGAACTCGGGAATCCAACTTGCCAACTACACCTTTCCGAGGGTTACGAGGCAACTTGATGGAGCATCTACTGATAAGCTTGATTGTTTTGTTATTTTCATGTAATGTAATCATTAAGGGGGGATGTTGGAGTTAATGTTTACATTCCATATTTAAGAAAGTGGTTTGTGATGGTTGAGGAATTCTCTCAACCACTCTCTCTAAATTAGGAATAAGTTGGATCTCAAAAACTCTATTTAATAGAGTGATCTTAATATAATCTATGTGTGAGTGTGATTACACATGCACCATTTGTGCCTGATATATGATTATGTTTCTGTAATTGTCTATGCTTTAGCCATTTTTATCAAAAATTGTATATTTTATTTCATGACAATTACCAACGGAGCAACCTCTATGGAGGATATTGAGGATCTTAAAAATATATTTTTGCTAAATTTAATAATTTCTTCTACTTTCGTGACGATGGAGTTGATGGATAATATTTAAAATAATAATTAATCTTATATATTTATTATTTTTTATTTTTTATTTTATTTATTTTTTTATTCCGAAGAAGATAATTACCAATGGATCAATTTATATTTGTGGATTATTTTTATGATTTTGAAGAAGATATTTTTAATTATTATTATTATCTAATTTTAAGGTCACCGTCAAGCTAAATACCAAATTTGTGTATGAGAATTTTTTGTTTGTGGGACTACTAAGGAATACATACTCTCCTCTCTTGTGGTTTTTGAACCTATGACCTCTTAAAAAGAAACACATGATCTTAACCATTAAGCCCACTCACGCTATATAATTTAAACAAGGAAGAAATAAAACTTCTTCTATTTTACTTACTATTAGCTAAATTATACTAATTAAAAAATGATTATATACCAACATTATTTATAATATTATTTATATATTATTATATATAGATATAGATATAGATATATTTAAATAAAAAGTATAAATAACATTGTGGTTTAATGTTAAGAATCTGTTATTTATCTAAATATATAATTTATAGATCTAAATGGAAAATAAGATATGTTACTCTTTAATAATGTGGAAACATGGCATTTAAAAGATATTTTTATATTTTATAAATAAATAATTACCAATTTTTCTCCTATATATATGGAAAATATAAATAATATAATGATTATTGAGTTATATGAGACATTTGAATATTAATTGAAACTATAGATATAGTGTGTGGACAACGAGTCTCTTTGTCAAGATTTAATATCATATTGATCTAATTCTATAGACTACACATTTATTTATTTTTTGATATACTACTTTATTATTTTATTATTTGATTACTCAAGTTATACAATATTTAAATTAATTAATTTAAATTTTCTGATACATTAATATTTTAATTATTATTTTATCAATATTTTACTATCAAATTTAAAATTATTAAATCAAATATGTTTTTATTAAAAAATATTAACTTATATATTTCAATTTGATTTAAAATAAAATTTTTTATCCAGTGTTTTGTTAAGGCACTCTTTAATTCTCCTAATTAGGGTGATATATTGGACATGATTAAGATATAATTCCTTAATTACCCACTTTGATCGGGATGATGTATTGGACATTATTAAAGTATAGTCCCGTCAAGCTAACAATTTATTCCAGAGGGTTTTCGACAGAGGTGATCGAGTGCTATGTTAATGAAATCCTTAACGTGAAGTCATCGGTTCAATCAGAAGGATATATTTGGCATGACGAAGATATAGTTCGACAAAGGTTAAAAAGAAATCCTTAAAGTAAAAAAAAATAATAATTATTTAAAATATTTATATGGTGTGTACTAAGAAAGATGTGTAATTTTCTCTTCAACCATTTGAACATATATATATATATATATGAGAAACCATAAATAAGCAAAAGATTTAATTCCATTTAATTTAATTAATTTAGAATTTATATATTTATTTAATGACAAAATGTTAAAAAAAATACATATTAATCTAATTTTATATGTATATCTTATTTTTTTATTTATATAGGGGACTTTACTATTTAAAAATATATTAAAATTATTGTTTTTATATCTATATATATGGGGCAATGTGTTGTACGATTCACGAGTTTTGGGGTAGAACTATTCCCAGAGAAGAGTCAATTCACTGACAAAAATCTAAAATAGCAATGAGGAAGCTTAAATTGAGTTAGAAGATAATTTTTTTTTAATATTTAATTTCATTTAATTTAGATTGATATTTTTTATATATAAATATGATTATTTTTTATTATTATTATAATATCAAAATAAAATTATAATCTCGTTTAAAGATTTATATTTTTTTATTATAGAAAACTGGATATAACTGCATATAAAATTTAATTTTGATTTACTCGTAGTATATTTTACTTTCAATGTGTTTAGAGAACTTGTCGATAATTTGGATGCGGTAGATGCTCGCATAACCTACCATAACATTTCAAGGCATAGACCTGCTTTAGCCTTTACAGAGTTGGATACAAAATTATTCGTCTTTCGAAACAGGGATTAAAGTAGTAGATTTTTTTGGCTCTTTAGGGCCATATGGAAAAAATGGTTTATTTGGAAGAGCTGAATAGATAAAATAATATTTATTATGGAGTTGATGAACAATATTTATGTGTAAAACCGTATTAATTATAAAATTTATCAATAACATGGCTAAGGTTTAGGGGAAAAATTGGATTATTTGGACGAGCTACAATGAGTAAAACAATATTCAGGATAGAGTTGATTAAGAACATTGCTATGGTTCATGGACGGGTATTTGTATTTGGAAAAGTAATGATAACTGTATAAAAAGTATAAATATAATATTGAAGTAGGTATAAATATAATATAGAACTAGGGGAAAATATATGAAATGTCACCCCCAAATATTATATCAATAGAGAAATGGTAAAGCATACCCACCAAATCTGCGGATACGGAACTCTAACTAGCATCGTGGAACGGAACATAAGCGATCCTTTCCATACAAGATAAAACTGAAAACCTATTAGACCTTCCAAATCTAATGAGCAAAAACAAGCTCTTTATTTTAATTTTTATTGCACAGTAAATAGAAAATGAGCTCTTTATTTTATTTTTTATTACAGAGAAAATAGTGAATGTTGTTTCATGTTCAGCCCATTGATTCAAACAGGTCCTCTGAGGCAAATTATTTGAGAAAATTCTCAATCTGATATGCGATGGAGGTCCTAATTGACTTCTCCAAACCCTTTTTCCAAGCTACAATCCATGTAGTCAGCTTTTTATAAAGTATTCATCGCCCCAGTTATCCTCTGCCATCACGGGAGTCAGAGAAACAAGTCATGGAATCAGCAATTTGTGAAATGCTCATCACCCCAATTTATAAAGCATTTATGAAATTCATGGCTTTAACCCACAGCCTACAATAATCAAATGGAGCTGATTCCAAACGCCAACATTCTAATACACAGAAAAACAAAATTTAGTAAGTACCGACAAGTTTCTCCAGTAGTTACAGACATGGAAATGGGCCAATTCCTCCAAGTTGGAATCGCTCCGAGTGGTCTCTGGATCGGCGTTCTCCAACGTCCACAGAAAATGATCGAAATTTCTGTGATCGAACAGCACCACTTCACACCCACCGAGAAGCCGTCCCTGAATCTCTCAACGATCAGTGTCCTCAGCAATGGATGATTCAGATAATGGGCACTTATGAAATATCGTCTATTACGCTTGCCAACATACAGTGTCTTAAATCCCTCCGGCGCTTCGTCTGCTCTGGGATTATCTTCACGGACTAGGCTTGATGCCCTAATTTCTGGAACACGATCCGATGCATCATTCAATGAAGGGTTCCGAGTGAGGTTACTGTACGAATGTTTTGTCCTGCCACCGAAGCTCTGCCGAAAGGGTACTAAAGTTATCGTTCCTGCTTATCCAAAGGCCTGTGCAGATCCCTTGGCCCTTCTTTTTATAAAAAATATCACAGACCTAATGCAGATCTCCGTTATGGATTCTGATAATTTAAAATATCAAATCACAGATATGCAAGAACAGCAAGATATGGGCGATTGATTTTTCTAGGTTTCACATGCGACTTCCACTCAGTAAAAGCAAAAATTTTGAGGGACATAATAAACCGAGGAGGATCTGCATCGACCTCTCATCATCGCAAAAAATCATGGGGAATGGCTGGAACATTTCATTTATAATAATGGAACAATATACTCTGTAACAACGGGCAAGATAGCCTGTAACATTATATAATACCAGGCTAGTATGTGGCATTATGAATAGGCTACGTGTTCTTTGTGACACTATGTAGATAGACGATGATAGCCTATAACATCATATAATACCATGGTAATGGGAGGCCAGGAGAGTGGATAATTTTTCAGTGTCCCGTAAATTATCAAGAATAACTATATAATAATAATCATAATTCAAAGTTAAAAGACAACTCACCAAACATAACTTCGAATTAAATGCAGGATGCAAAGACAACTCATACTGAAAAATAATAAAATAGCTTTTTAATTTTAGTGTTGGAAGTAGTGAAGGCATGTTTATTGAGTTTAGTATTTGGGGTTTTCTGTGCCACAAAGGGAAGCAGATTTCTCTTTTGCTGGGCTCAGAGGTGCAATGTATCTCAGATCATGACTCTGCAAGTTTTCAAAGTTGTAGTGCTACTTGTCATATTTCAGTGATGTTTTATTATGGCCGGGGATCACCAGATGTGTAGTTTGTAGGATATTTTTGGGACTGAGTTGAGCATTCGGACGATGGCAATGAGATTTAACAAACCTTGTTATTAAATTTCAGGCCATCGAAAATATTATGTTGTTGCGATATGTTAGGATATATTCATGTGGTATATTAGGGGTTTTTATTTTACCTTCATTTTTATTTTATTTTTACAATTTTTTGCTTTTTTGAAAGTAACTAACGGATGTTACATTACAAATTGAAAAGATTGAAGAAATATGAATTCAAAAAATTGAAGAAATGTTTATCATTACTCATTTTCTTTTTTTCAGAATTTTAGAAATATGATGTCCATTTTAGTTTGGATGCAAGGTTAGGTGTGATGATGGATTTTTTTATTGGGTCATAATTTTATGGCACGAGCACACGATGTAGCTGTAAAGCGTTTTTTTAGAATTTTAGAAATATGATGTCTACTCTAGTTTGGATGCAAGGTTAGGTGTGATGATGGATTTTTTTATTGGGCCATAATTTTATGGCATGAACACACGATGTAGCTGTAAAGAGAGAATGTATTTATTTTATTATGAACATTAGTTGTAAAGCCAGAATGTATCCATTGCACTATGGGCATCTTGCATTCTTGTAGATATTTTTTAGGAGCTTTAATGTTTTAAGCATGTTTTAGTGAAAGAAATACATAGACAAGTCTATTGAAGGGAAATATAGAACACTGCAATACCCTGCCAAATTGAAGAAAATGTACAAAATTTCAATACAAGATAGTGTGACGGGGAACCATTGCATTGATAGAAGTAGCTACTTATGTCTGTCTATTGAAGGGAAATATAGAGCATTGCAATACCCTGCCAAATTGAAAAAAAATTACAAAATTTCTACGGGGAACCATTGCATTGATAGAAGTATAGGCTAAGTATTTAACAATATTTGGCTTGAGATTTTACCATCCATTATAAAGAATCTATGCGTTGAAAAGTAGGTGCTAAAGTCTAGAAGGGTTAAGTTTATTGCCCCATGTCATATATAGGTGTTAGGGTCGAGAAGGGTACAATTTTGGTGTCTCGTGTTTTGTATTATTTTATGGTGGTTAATATGAAAGATATTGTCTATTTAAACAATAAGCACAATATTTGGAAATTGATTAAACTATAAGGAAACTTTTATTGTATAATTATTTTATCATAATAAGATATTGAGGATTGGAATTATTCAGTTGTGTGGTGGGAATGGCACATATCATTTATTATAATTCCTAATCTTGAAAAGCTTCATTAAATTGAAACTTCTTAACTTATAATTTAACTATCAATAATTTATCCTACACTAATTAACCTCATTCTTAAATTCAACCTAGCTCAATCATAATGAAATTTGAATTTTCTTGTGACCAATCTATACTTCCTATCAAATGAAATTCTGGTAAATTATTAGGAAACACTCATTTTGTGTTAATATTATTAAGCAAATGTGGTAATATTATTAAGAAATGGGGTGAGCTTGGTTGGTGAGAATATGGCACTATTATAGTTCTCATCCAAGTTCAATATTTGAAAAATGTGGAAATATGCTTCTCAGGTGCCTGGGATAGGGGATGGTTGTGCACAAGCCAAGCTTGTGATATGCCATAAAAGACCATTCTTAAGACATCTCACGTTGATAGACACTGCAAGTTCTTCTGCTAACATGACAAAAGTGGGCACATTATGACCAAGTATTGTGGAAAAGTTAAAAAATTTTGCACTGCACGTTATGAGCAAGTATTGTGGAAAAGTTAAAAAAGTTTGAACTGGTCATTTTAATGGGCACATTATGAGCAAGTATTGTGGAAAAGTTAAAAAAGTTTGAACTGGTCACTTTACGTTGAAACACCATCAAAAGATCTAACATGTCACTCAATGTGCCCAAGGGACTCGATGCTACTGAAATGTAGGCATCTTCATAAATTGCAAATATGGCATGTTATGGAAACAAGGTTGCTATTGCATACTAGAAAGAGAAATGCTAAACGAGGTGAAGCAACCACAAAAAGTTATTCCATTATTTCAAAGTGCATATTTACATGATAAATAACTACAATCTTCTCCAAATCCCCTATAATAACATCATTGATGTGTGAACTTAGACCATCATTAACAAAAAAAATTACAAGGTAATGTCAAACTTCAGAGATAGATAAACCAAGAAACATGATCTGTGTGTGAAGGTTATTTAGAGCCTCGTAACAATGTTGGAGCAAGGTGTTTGTACCACACATCCTTCTACAAATTACATGTGGACAAAGTGGCACTTATCTACATAGGCACATATCAAGTTATTATACATGAAGGATAGCATATATTACAAAAGCTTAACCCAGTGAAAGAAACTTTCTATTGGTTTATCCTCGTACAAGTCCTTCCACTTGCTAAAATCTCTCCATGATGCAGAATTTGCTTCACAACTTTGGAAAATGTGGATCTTCATGATTCCTATATATTTCAAACAGTTGTTTTGAATGATAGATAGAAACATCTCTGCAATACTGAACACCTTTTAAATAATGCTTCTCTAAATCTTGAAGAGACTTCTTCTTTGAGTCAAAAGAGCATTCTCTATAAGGAATTCTCCAAATAGAGCACTTCGAGAGAAACACGTATGCATTACAAAAATTATCACTTCTAAATTAAAAATTTATAAATAACCGAAAAAATCACTAAATAATAAACATAGATAATGGAAACGTTGATCTACAATAAAAAACTAACCAGCAAAAAAATTCCAAACATGATTCTTTTGCTAATAACTTGATTTTTGTATATTCTCAGAGAATTATCAATATTATTTGCATAATTATTAAACCATAGAATAACTTTTCCTAATATAAATTTAGAATTACACTCAACAACGAAATGTTAAAAGAAAATTTCACAAAATTCTAAACCTCGCATGACACGGTGTCGTGATTTCAACTTATGCAGGTCTGTTCCAAAGCACAGTCGACAAGACTAGTGAAGAAAGGCGTGCAAACTTTATCTTTTTATATCATGACAATTACCAACGGAGCAACCTCTATGGAGGGGTGCCTTAACTACGGCTATACATGTGTGTTCCAAAGCACCGTCCACAAGATTAGTAAAGAAAGACGTGAAAGCTTTATATTTTTATATCATGACAATTACCAACGGAGCAACCTCGATGGAGGATATTTAGGATCTTAAAAATATATTTTTGGTAATTTAATAACAGGAAGATATATAATTTCTTATATTTTACTTAGACGGAGTTCATGGTACATTTAGAATAATTAAATTAAAATATTTTATATAGTTATAAATAAATATTTTTATTTTTTAATTTATATAAAAAGCAGTTATCAACAAGTTATTTTTGGGTTATTTTTATGATTTTAAAGATATTTTAATTAATAATATTATTATCTAATTTTGAGGTCATGACCAGGCCAAACATCAAATTGGAACGATTTGACGGCTAAGTCTACTAAGACATACATACTTTACCCTCCTATGGTTTTTGAACCTATGACTTCTTAGGAGGAAACACATGCTAGACTGTATAATTTAATACAAGGAAGACATATTATTTCTTTTGTTCTACTTACGATTGAGTTGATAAACAATACTTAGATATCATTTTTTTTAGCACTCATTGCATCGGGTGATGCTCACACAGGTGAACAAGTGGGATTGAAACTAGTGAAATGAATCACATAGTGTCAATCATCAGTTTCAGGCGGGGGTTTTCACTAGTAACCAGGATTTAGGTCACCCATCCCAGATTGCTTGCAAGCTAAGTGGGCTTGATTGTGGGGAAAACTCCATAGTTAAGGGCGCTTGAGCCAGAGGTGATATGGGATGGGAGACCACTCGGGAAGTCCTCGGTATGAGGTGCAAGCCCCGGAAATGATGATTGACACTATGTGATTCATTTCACTAGTTTCAATCTCACTTCTTCACCCATGTGAGCATGGACTATTCAA
Source organism: Pinus taeda (assembly GCA_000404065.3). NCBI lineage: Eukaryota > Viridiplantae > Streptophyta > Pinopsida > Pinales > Pinaceae > Pinus > Pinus taeda. Next base: position 278 of record APFE031002158.1, on the reverse strand, counting down.
AAATCATGAGAAATTAGACTACCTCTCATGGAAATGGTCATACATGAATGAATCTAGTTTCAATCTCACTTCTTCACCCATGTGAGCATGGACTATTCAAAAATCATGAGAAATTAGACTACCTCTCATAGAAATGATCATGCATGAATGACTTACATAGTTGAATCCAAAAAAACTTATATCTAATATAATGCATTGTGAAAACTTTTTAATACTTAAAAATAGTACTTACTTAAAAAATGATTACATATTAACCATAAATATTTCTTTAATTTTAT
>APFE031002150.1:0-89536 GCA_000404065.3 Pinus taeda | reverse complement strand
ATCACAACTGTAACAAAGCCCTTTTGCTCTTTTTTCTTCCAATTGTTGTGGTGTCAACCTTATAGGTTGTGAAAGACTAGGGGCAACAACACTTCCGTCTTTAGAGTTGTGAGTGGTACTTCCTGGTTTCCATAATTTTGCTTTCCACTTTTCTTGCTAACCTGAGTGCCTTCTCTAATGAATCAGGTTCCCAAAGCCGAACATCATGTTGGATATTATCCTTTAAAGTGCCTAAGAACACATCAATCCTATGCTCCTCTGGAATATTTTTTACCCTTATGTTCAATTTTTGGAACTCCTCAATGTGCTCCATTATTGAACCCTTTTGTTTGAGACTTATCAATTGGCTAAAAAAAGTGTTGATTTTTGCATCCTCATAATGTGCTGTCAATTCTTCTGTAAGAATATCCCAAGTGATAATTTGTTTACGAGAGCAAAGCCATTGATACCATACAAACTGATTTGGTTCCAAATATAAAGTTGCAATACATAACTTTTGTGTGTTTTGCACATTATTGAGATCGAAAAATTGCTCCATCTATAATATCCATGTTGCGGGATCCTTGCCATCAAACTTCCTCATATCGATTTTTCGAATATGGTGGATCTTCGATCCCACATTAGAGTCTATGAGATAATGATTAACATTTCTTTTGTTCTCATCATGAGTTTCCTTTACTACCCTTTCACCATTAGTAAGCATTTCTTGTAGAAACTTTGTCAAATCTGTCTTCAAATCTTCCATGCATGTCTTCAAATCGTCCATCTTAGCTTCCACATCATTCATCTTAGTTTCTATGCCTTTATTTAAACAATCCATCTTGGCTTCTACACCTTTCTTTAAACTATCCATCTCAGCTTCTCCATATTTCTTTAAACCATCCATTTTAGATTCTGTTGCTTTTTGTGCAAGTGACACTTGTTGCACTTGGTCTCGTAATTTTGATTATCATGTTGCATTTCTTCCTCTTCTTCATGAGTCATGCTAGAGCTTTCAGGTTTCTTACTAGGTGTTTACATTTTCTTTCCTCGAGGCATCAATTACCGATAATAATGTTTTACTATGCCCTTTGAATTCCTTCAAACTAATTTTTCAAACCAAGCTTATTAAAAAATTTGAAAACAACTACACACCTTTTGTCACTTTGTAGGAGCTTGATATTGAATCTGATGTATCTCTGTAATTTCAAATCATCTAGTTCTAAAATTAAGTCCTCCGATAGCCCTCTATGTCCTCTTTCAAATGCCACCAGCCTTATCCAAATTGGATTCTCCAAGGAAGAGTTATGCCAAATCTCCCACAATGACTTGATTATAGACTAGTTTAGTAGAGCGAACTTGTACGACGTGCCATGGGTCACTGTTTCGACCTTTGGCTCTGAAAAATATTTAAAAGAAACTATAGTCCTTCCTCTTTCCATACCTTCTTACAAAATTTCAATTCGATGCTCAGAGAGAAATTTATGACGATTTTCCCCAGGTCACCTGTTTGGAATGTAATTAGGAGTTTGCAAAATGACCAACTTCCTCAGACCATATCTCCGCAAACATAGTGTGAAAAGCTCTAAAATTCGGATCCGAGGTTCCGTGTGATTTCTTCTCAAATGGGTTTTTTTTAGCTTTTGAAACGTCATTAAAAAAAAAAATTATAGCGAAAATTCCACGGTGACCTATTTGGAGCAGCGAAACCCTAGAATCCAAAGCTCTGATACCAAATGTTATGAAACTAGCTCACAAAAAGAAAGAAAAGATAGTTGTGTTGAAAATGCAACAAGATGATGGAGCTTAGTGAAAAGAAATCGCCTTCACTAAGTGGGCCCGCGGGCTATTTTTGGCGCAAAGTCTATTTTTAGACATATGGATCATGGTCTATGATTTGCAGGATGCTATTTATGGATGATTGGTCATGTTGGTAAAAATATATGGACCTCTATTTTTAAACATATGGGCGGAGTCTATTTTTAGACTGCCAGTCAAAAAATAGAACAGTCGAATATTATTAGCTCTTAATAATATTTGGACTATAAACATTATCTTATCCTTTTGCAGCACTTCAGTTTGAGCTACGGATGTGGCACATGCAACTGCAAGGAAATACGCTTTTCCTATGGATTAGTTGAGCTATTGCATGATGGACTTTAGTTAGAACTCAAGTGATTGAGTTTGTGGAGTTGATTGAGGAGTTGATGGAGTTGTGTTCAGTTTGACTTAGTTGAACTAGTTGTATTTAGTCTAACTGACAAATACACTAGTGATGAGTGGTGTGAATTAATTATTAATTAATTCACTAATTATTAACTCATAAGTCAACTAAAGAATACATCAGTTAACTCAGTGCATGGACAGTTCAATGGAGACAAGTGTTAGAGGTGGGTGAAAGGGTGAGACTATTATCAGTTGTGACTATAGCTGTGCATGAGATTTGCACAATCATTGATTGAGATTACCAATGAGGATTGCGCAGTACAAGCAAAAAGTGGATTCGAACTTGGATCTCATCAATTCTCAACTTGGATTGCGCAGTAGAGGCAGGCAAACAGTGGAGGAGATTTGAACCCGTGACTTTTTCAGATCTAAGCTAGTTTGTGTGTAGCATGTGGAGATAGTACTGAGTATTTGTAAGGAGTATTGTACTATGTATTGTTACATGTTCTCTATCATTATAATATATAGATAGTTGGGGGTTTTCAGCTGTATGATTTCCCCATTACATACTGTGTTGATATGTGTGATTGATGTTTCAATGTGTGCATGCAATTGTTTTTTTAATTCCGAAAATTAATGATCAATGGTAGAAGAGGTTATGTATTATGCATGCATTCTGCAAATAGTGTATAGTCAGGATAATTTCTGTGAATAAGTGTTATATTATTCAAATTTTTATATGGTATCGGAGCAAGTTGATCATCAGATCTATTATTCAGAAAGTGATTACATTTTATTTCTTCAGGAAGAGTTTGTAATTGAGCTAGGTAGCCTCTGGATTCATCCTTCTTTTGGAAGGTGAGATATCCGGTAAATGCCCATACAGTCAATCTTTGTATGAGAAATACTTTTTCCTCATGAATTTTAGATCAGAAGCGGTTGAGTTTTGAGCTGGTGGAATTGGAATTTGCAGCAATGTTTTCTTGGTGTCGAAGTTGAAATGTCTTTCAACGGATTGTGATTGGAGTATGCCCTTGAAGGCAGCTCGAATTATATTGCATGGAAAGACAGGATGGAGGCGGTGTTAGATGACAATGGGTTGAAGGAGTTCATAGATGCTAAAGTCCTAAAGCCTACTGATGCTGCTCAAGTTGAGGCTTGGCAAAAAAATACAGCAAAGTGTTGAAGAATTCTGTTGGAGGGCGTGAAGGATCACATTATATCCAGCCTGCATGGAAAGGCTTCTCCATACTTGATGTGGAAAGAATTGACAGATTTATTCCAAAGAAAGAGCGACCAGAGGAAGTTGGTGCTCAAGGATAAACTCAGAAACATTAAGTGTGAGAAAGGAGATAGTATGCCCAAGTATCTCACGAAGTTCACCCAATGCCGAGATGAGCTGGGAAGTGTGGGGGTGACTGTCGATGATGAGCTTGGCTCTCCTTGGTCTTCCGAAGAGTTGGCATTCCTATCAGGACTTTGTCAATGGTCGGGAGAAATTGCCAGGATGGGAGAGACTTTGGTATGATCTTGTGCAAGAGGAGATCAGGCGGAATACCAGGGACGGATCTTCATCAAAGGCATCTGATGAAGAAAATTGCGCTTTGGCTGCTAAAGCAAAGAAGGGGAAGAACAAGAAAGCTTCTCATTCTAGTGCGAAAGGCAAGAAGTCGGACATGTCCAAGGTGAAGTGCTTTCAATGTCACCAACATGGACATTATGCCACAAATTGTCCGCAAAAGAAGAAAAATAAGCAAGTTATTGGATCTATAGCAGGAGAGGCCTTAGCCTCGCAGTTTGAGCTGGATTTTTTGTTGAACGCATGCTTGGTATCAAGTGTGATGGCATCGGTATGGTTCTTGGATAGTGGTGCATCTTTTCACATGATAGGAGATTGAGATTTGTTTTCTGATCTGGATGAGAAAGATCTTGGAGTGCACATCGAGATGGGCGATGATGGTAGATACAGTGCGACCGGTATCGGTACCATTTCGTTTGAGAGGGAGTCTGGTAAACCCTTCGTATTGAAGGAAGTGATTCATGTTCTAGGATTGAAGAAGAATCTTATCTCTATGGCGATGTTATAAGACAAGGGATATGATGTTGTCTTCAGCGAGGGAAAGGCTTTCCTGTGCAGTAAGATAACTGGAGAAACCCGGAAGATAGGGGTTCGAGTCAAGAACCTTTATCAATTGCATGTAGATGGCTGCGCAGCAATTGCATGCAAGGTATAAGGAATGGTGATCCGGGATGATGGCGAGCTGTGGCACCGGAGATTGGGCCACCTTCACCATGGAGCTTTGAAGATACTGCAGTAGATTTCTACTGGGCTTCCTAAAGGCACTCTTACGCAGTCAGATCAGTGCAAGGGGTGTACTTTGGGAAAATTTGTGAAAGCCACCTTTCACGAGAAGGATAGTCGTGCCACGAAGATCCTTGAGAGAATTCACACAAACATGTGTGGACCTTTCTCAGTAGCTTCGATAGAAAAGCACAGGTACCATGTGATCTTTGTTGATGATTTCTCTCGAAAGTGCTGGATCTTCTTCATGCAGAACAAGAGCAAGACATACTCAAAGTTATGTGGGTTCAAAGCACTAGTAGAGAAGGAATCGGGGAAGAAGGTGAAGGCTCTTAGGAGCGACAATGGTGGTGAATTTATCTCTGGTGAGTTCAAGGATTTTTGCAGCGCAGAAGGGATTCGAAGAGAGCTCATAGCTCCCCATAACCCACAGCAGAACGGGGTTTCTGAGCGGAAGAATAGAACAATCGTGGGTGTTGCACGGGTGATGTTGCATGATCAGGGCCTACCCCTTCACTTATGGGCGGAGGCATGAAATACTGCAGTATATGTGTAGAACTATTGTCCTCACAAGATACTTGGCATGAGTACACCTGAGGAGGATTATTCTGGTAAGAGGCCTGATATTTCCCATTTGAGGATTTTTGGTTCTCTTGTTTACATGCATGTGACGAAGGATGCCAGGAAGAAGCTGGAGCTGACCGTAGAGGTTGGAATATTTGTGGGGTACACTGATACACCCCACAACTATTGTGTGTATTTGCTAGACAGTCGCAAGACTGTTGTGCGACGGGATATCAAATTTCAGGAGGAGAAAGCCATGAAGTGTTTGCTTGAGAGGGAGCCATACTTGCATGCAGATGAGGAGCTATTAGTTCCTAAGGATGAGCTTCAAGATGTAAATTAGCCACAAGATGAAGTTCATAGAGTGGAAGAGACCACTCATGCAGCGCCAACCATCAGAGGGCAAAAGCGCACTACAGAAGCTGAGCGACTAGCTCAAGATGCAGAGAAGGTTGTAGGACCACCTACAACACAGCACATACAGAGAAAGTCACTTGATCGGTACACTGGATACATGGCTCTTGTGAGCAAATGTGTTGTGACTGAGCCATCCTCTTTTGAGTAAGCTGTGGAGGATCCCGCATGGGTAGATGCCATGGTGGAAGAGTATGATTCGATTGTCAGAAACAGTGCATGGGAGATTGTCCCAAGACCGGAGGGGAAGTCAGTGGTGGGTTCGAGATGGATCTACAAAGTGATGCAGATGGGGTGGCACATCCATCAGATGGATGTGAAGACTGCGTTCCTTCCCGGAGGTTGGAGGAAGGAGGATGCTACTTTAGCGGAGGTAGTGGATGCCACTGTTTATCAACATTTGGTGGAGTCGCATGTGTGCAGGCTCAAGAGAGGCACATCGGGATATGGATTGTGGTACATACAGGAGGATGAGGTGAAGTTATGTGGTTTCATGGATGCAGATTGGGCAGGGAGCCCAACAGAGCACATCGACATTAGGTACCATCATATCAGAGATTATGTGCAGCGGAGAATCATGTTACTTTCATATATTCCCACGGAGGATCAGGATGCTGATATCTTGACGAAGGCGCTCACCAGGAGCAAATTCGAATACCATAGAGACATGATAGGGTTTGCAGATAATCCATATCTTGTTGAGAGGGAGCGTTGAAATGCAACAAGATGATGGAGCTTAGTGAAAAGAAGTCGCCTTCACTAAGTGGGCCCGCAGGCTATTTTTGGCGCAAAGTCTATTTTAGACTATGTCTATTTTTAGACATATGGATCATGGTCTATGAGTTGCAGGATGCTATTTGTGGATGATTGGTCATGTTGGTAAAAATAGATGGACCTCTATTTTTAGACATTGGGCAGAGTCTATTTTTAGACTGCCAGGCTAAAAATAGAACAGTCGAATATTATTAGCTCTTAATAATATTTGGACTATAAATATTATCTTATCCTCTTGGAGCACTTCAGTTCGAGCTACGGATGTGGCACATGCAACTGCCAGAAGGAAATACGTGGTTCTATGGGTTAGTTGAGCTATTGCATGAAGGACTTCAGTTAGAACTCAAGTGATTGAGTTTGGTTGAGTTGATTGAGGAGTTGATGAAGTTGTGTTCAGTTTGACTTAGTTGAACTAGTTGTATTTAGTCTAACTAACAAATACACTAGTGATGAGTGGTGTGAATTAGTTATTAATTAATTCACTAATTATTAACTCATAAATCAACTAAAGACTACATCAGTTAACTCAGTGCATGGACAGTTGAGTGGAGACAAGTGTTAGAGGTGAGTGAAAGGGCAAGACACCTGTCAGTTGTGACTATAGTTGTGCATGTGATTTGCACAATCAATGGATTGAGTATTGCCAATGAGGATTTCGTGGTATATCCAAGGGAAATACGAATTTGGATCATTCATTCATCAGTATTCTCATGCAGGATTGCGCAGTGGAGGCAGGCAAGCAGCGGAGGAGATTTGGACTTGTGACTTGTTTCAGATCTGAGCTAGTTTGTGTGTAACAGGTGGAGATAGTACTAAGTACTTGTGAGGAGTATTGTACTATGTATTGTTACATGTTCTCAATCAATATAATATACAGATAGTTGGGGGTTTTTAGCTGTATGCTTTCCCCGGGTACATACTGCGTTGATATGTGTGATTGATGTTTCAATGTGCGCATGCGATTAATGTTTTAATTTCGTAAATTGATGATCAACATAGAGGAGGTTATGTATTATGCATGATGCTGCAAATAGTGTATAATCAGGATAATCTCTGTGAATAAGTGTCATATTATTCAAAATTTCTACACGACGGTTGTGTATACATATTACATTCGGATTTGTGGTATAATACGCTGGCAACTGTTTTTGTTTTAACATATTTGTTTGAAACCATATGTTGTTGGTTGGTTATACAACCATGCCAACACACTTTGACATATATGTTGATCTTTTCTTTAATATTTATGTGGTTTTTGTTACCACATTAATAATTATATTTTAATATATATTATTTTTTTTAATAATTTTTGTTGTTAATGACTTTGTCATTATATGATTTTTATTTTTTTTGCAGGTGTAAGAGTCAACAATGGAGTGCCATCTCTTAATGGTTGATGGGCTTCCATGTACACTATGGGCCCCACCTATTGAGCGGGATGCCATGTGGCGCACTGTGGGCCTCGCTTTTTCCGTGACTTATCAAACTTTAAAGAGTCATAACTTGGTCATACAAACTCAGATTTGAGTGTCATTTGCGCCACCAAAATCGTAATGACAAACACTACAACTTGGTATTAGTTTCACTTCGATATGACAATTTTGATTTTTGAGCTATTTTGGAGCCTTTTCTGAATGTGAGCATGTCTAGAGCCAATTGGATCATTCCTCCCTATTGAGGAAATTTTGGTCCTCCAAAAGCATGAATATAATCTAAAACTGTTACATACATTATCTGCACCACAAGTGTTTTGACAGGTCACACTTCCTTCTCTTTCACCCTTGTTCTGTTGGCTATGGAGCCTAATTATCTTCTTTATCCAGAGGTATCCCACATTTGACCCCAGTTCGTAAGGGGGCGACAACACCGCTCATTTGTTCGCCACCAGGGGGGTCCAAGGAGGGGCGAAAGCGATTTTTATGAGCCCCCCCTTGGTGGGGGTTTGGGGGTAGCGCCCCTGAAGCTAAAAATAGATGTAAAATTGCCTTGTAAAATATTGTAATTTTGTAGTCAATGTGGGCCTTTCATTAGATAGATGATCTAACGGTAGAAGTTATGTTTAATTTAGGGTTTTTTGCCCTAGAAGGCAACCCCTCGCTATATATGAGGGAATTGTATTACGATTATGCAAGAGTGTATTCTGAGTGACAAAAGAGAGTGAAGATTGTGTGAGAGCGAAGAGGAAATTACAATGGATTTGTTGTATGTTGTATCTCTTCATTTTTTTGGATAATATAAAGGAAGGACTGGTTGTTTCTCCGTGAACATAGCCCAAATTGGGTGAATCACATATATCTATGTCTCTCTTGTTTTATGTGTTTTCTGTGTTTATATTTCTACAATATTTTATGTGTTCCATTGCTCTGTAATATATAATTTACTAACATGCTCTTTGGAGCCAAAAGTGATGAGTTCACACCTGCATCCTATGCAAACCTATAGTACAATATTTGCAAATTACATGCTAAACTACATGACCAACCATGACCTAAGCATCCCCATACTTGCCAATAGTTTATAAGACACACTCTTTTGTCTAGTTTACATCATGTTGAAATTTCTAAGTTTACTTAGTTAGAAACCCTCCACGCACTTTATCTGATTTATTCCTACCTACTTGTTATTTTCCTTAACAAGTTATTTACAATGTAAATATTGAAAATAAACAGTAGTGCATGCTTAACATATTACAGATCAACAACTAAAAGAAACAGAAACAAACACACCATATGACACCATTATTTTTGGACTAATGTCCCCGGAAAAACCCAATGTGGGAAAACCGGTGCAGTTATCTGAGGATTTTCTTATTAAGCAATATCATATTACAATCTGGGTGTCGAAACTAGCCTACCCAACAGAGAATTTCCTTGGCAGTAATGCCTCTCAGTTTTTGACAAATCTCTTGGATGAAACCCCAAATAATCCTTTTGGTAGCTACTTAGCACAAATCTGCCACAGAAACCCCAGCGTCTACCTATCTGGACTGCGTCATCCTCTCCTTGCCCAGCATTGGCCCTGCGTCAGCCTATATAGCCCTTTGTCAGCCCCAAGAGGCTCTAAGTCAGCTCTCTGACACTCTAAGTCAGCTATGCTGGCCTCTCTGATGCTCTGCGCAACACTTAGTTGCTTCTGCGTGGCCTTGCGTGAGCACTGGTTGCTCCTGCGTCACTATCTCTGGATGCTCTGGTGCTTTGTCAGCACTATCTCTACCTCTTTGTTTCTCTGTACTCAATGCCCCTCAACTGCTTTCCGATCACTGATTCTATCTCTCTTAGCAAACCCCACTCTAGAGAATAGAATGACTAATCATCTGGTGTGTCCTCCAAGTGACCCTCAAGCTTCCTCTTATACTTTTCCTGTTGACATATCAACAGATGAGATTAAGTCCCTACTCAATGGCTAAGATTAGATCTAGCTTGGTCCTTGTCTTTTGGACCGTTCTAACATAGATTCATATTAATACACATTAATATTTTGTTTTCCCTAAGTTTAGACTTAGGGACTCCATTCAAAATATTAATTATTTTAATATCTCCTGATATGTTTAGAATCTGCCCAAACCCTTTCTAGGTATTGGAGATTTCATGTGCCCCAACCTCTCCACCAAATTTCGTGGCTAGAGCACACCCTAAATCACCACTCCCTCTTAGTGAGGACTGTGCTCTAGCAATACTCCTAACTGAGTATTACTTTCATCATCCCACATCGGTACCTGTGTTGATGTTAGGCCTTTCTGCCCAACATCCTCTGCACTGTTGCATCCTGTACTGGTGCCCATGGTTATGCCACTGCCACTGCTGTATCTGTATGACATATCCCTCTATATCCTTGTTATTGTTGGTCCTTTCTCCCAGCACTACATCTGCACTGCCCCTCCTCTCATCATGCTGCATCATGTTGTCCACTACTGCACTGTAACTCAGTTACTGAGAAGTAACTAACTAATCTCCCAATATAACCTCCATGTTGGGCTAGAGACACCCACTGATGATGAAGCTCCCTTTGCCGCTGACAAGTGCTCCCTCTCTGACCTCTTCGTTGCTGCAACAACTCCTTGATCTCGCACCTTTGCACACCTCTCTATACCATCCTCCACTGGTGCAACACTCATTTGCCTCTCGCACTACTGCAGCTTGCTAGCCTCGCACTAACTTGGGACTCCTACACTGTAGCTCTCTCTATCGCTTCATCTGCATCTCTCTCTACCCAACTCAGCCAGTCCTACTACTCCTCGATGGGGCTCCCTTAGCAAGGTCTAATCTAAGAGGTCGGGTACCTTGAGGATCCTACCCCTCATCACCTATAGTCCATCTGACTACAGCTTGATGTCTCTCCACTTCCGCTCAAGTGGTGTGTGTTCACTCATGGCACAGTCATCATCTATCAAAACTTCCTTCTCTACTCGTGTTGGAGCTGCCTTAGTCTCGGAAGACTATCCCTCACTCTTCTTCCTTGGACATTGGGTCGCATAATGACCCAGCTCCCCATAGTGGAAGCACTTGATCTTGGAGAGATCCTTCTTCTTCCGCTTTTTTTTCTTTCCCTCAGATGTTAGGGCCACATCTTCCTCCTTCTGCTTGACTTTGATCCCCTTGTTGCTGCTACCCATCTTCGACTGCCATCTAATCTCTTCCTGGCAAAGAGTTGCCCACATCTTGTCCCAAGGTGGAAGTGTCCCTCTGCCCAGTATACTCTGGACAAATACCTCCCAGTCTTCTGAGATAGCATTCAGGGCTGTCCTCACCATTAGCTCCTGATCTAGTGTCACCCCTATAGCAGTAAACTAATCTCGGATCTCATTCAGTCCTCCAAGGAAGGTGTCAATTGATTGTCCCTTATTCATTTGATATGACCTCATCTGATTCTTAAGCAGCATTTTTCTCTGCACAGGAGTATGCTAGTATAGCCTCTTGAGAGCCTCCCACATCTCAAATGTCGTTTCCTTCTCGACTATGTGTGGTACTACATGATCCTTGACCCCATTAAGGATAATGCTCTTGGTCCTCGCCATCGCCTCCTCATACCTGTCATTATCACTGAGGTCGACTGAGACGTCTATTACCTTCAAGGCGAAGTTCTTGACATGATTCCTCTCAAGTACGGATAAATTTTTGGCCTTCCAGACTACGAAGTTTGATTCTCCGTCTAGTCTATCTTGGTCACTTACTTTGTGTAGTGCCATGATGCTCCTCTGCTTCCCTCCTGGAAGTTCTCTGTTTGACTCCTCTGAGTCTTCACTTCCCCTCTGAGTCTTGATTTGCCTCCTAGAAATCCTTATGTCGCTTGTCGAGATGCCCTCTACTTTGATCGTCTTGTGCAACACACCACTGATCTGGGTTCCTCAGCTAGAAACCCTCAGTAGCAACTCCTCTGGCCTTGCTCTGTTAGGTATTGTTCTGACTACAGTACCTCACCAGCTCCACTCTACAATATTCTTGCAACCTTCTAAACCCCAGCAACCTGAAGGTGAGAGCACCTAGGCTATGTGCAATCCCGGCACTACAACCTGGCCTCCTCAGCCAACTACGTCAACCCTCCCAGCTACTATGTGGCTCTACGTGAGGCTTCTCTTGCCTTCCTTCGCCTCTGCGCTGCCTCTTCCTGGCTCACCCTTGATGACGCAAGCACTGTGTCACCCTTCCTTATTGTTGCTCTGCTAGAAACAACTTTTGTCACCTTGGGACAACTATTTTCTGCTACTATTACTCCACTCAGCTGATGTCCTTTAGTCCTCCTTAATCTGCAATCACGCTCTGATACCATGTTGAAGTTTCTAAGTTTACTCAGTTAGAAACCCTCCATGCACTTTATCTGATTTATTCCTATCTAGTTGTTATTTTCCTTAACAAGTTATTTACAATGTAAAAACTGAAAATTAACACTAGTGCATGCTCAACGTATTACAGATCAACAACTAAAAGAAACAGAAACAAACATACCATATGACACCATTATTTTTTGACTAATGTCCCCGGAAAAACCCAATGTGGGAAAATCGGTTCAGCTATTTGAGGGTTTTATTATTAAGAAATATCAGAGTACAATCTGGGTGCCGAAACTGGCCTACCCAACAAAGAATTTCCTTAGCAGTAATACCTCTCAGTTTCTAACAAATCTCCTAGCTAAAACCCCGCATAATCCTTTCGGCAACTACTCAGTGCAAATCTGCCCCAAAAACCCCAGTGTTTGCCTATCTGGACTATGTCGACCTCTCTTTTCCCAGCGTTGGCCCTACATAAGCCTATATAAGCCTGCGTGAGCCCCAGGAGGCATTGTGTCACCTCTCTGACCCTCTGCGTCAGCTACGTTGGCTTCTTTGGCGCTCTGCACAGCACTTCGCTGCCTCTGCATGGCCCTGCGTGAGCACTGGCTACTCCTACGTCACTATCTCCGACTACTCTCCTGGAACTATCTATGCCTCTCTATCTCTATGTACTCAATGCCCCTCAGCTACTCTTTGATCGCTGATTCTATCTCTCTTAGCAAATCCCGCTCTAGATAATAGAATGACTAATCATCTGGTGTGTCCTCCAATTAACCCTCAAGCCTCCTCTTATACTTTTCCTGTTCACATATCAACGACCGAGATTAAGTCCCTAATCAATGGCTAAGATTAGATATGGCTTGATCATTGTCTTTTGGACCATTCTAACACAGATTCATATTAATACACATTAATATTTTATTTTTCCTAAGTTTAGACTTAGGGAATCCATCAAAAATATTAATTATTTTAATATCTCTTGATTTGTTTAGAATCTACCAAACCCTTTCTGGGTATTGGAGATCTCATGTACCCCAACCTCTCCACCAAATTTCGTGGCTATAGCACATCCGATGCTACCCCAAATCAACACATCATAATATAGTTCAATACCTTAGTTATCAACATAAGGCCAAAAACATCATCACAATTTAAATCGCAACACATGATTTAAAAAATGTGGCCATGACAAGCTACCAAATCTAGGAAAACCATAGCTTACTCATCAAAGTGAACCACGAGGACTGTGGCAGATTTTCTTGTCGAACAACTTTTTCAACTGGTTCCTGCATAGATGCTTTGTCCTTGAGACGTTGCTCTGGATGGAGCCTCCAACATGTGACTCTTTGATGACCACCTTTGTTGCAATGATTGCAAAAAGTCTTCTTCCTCCAGACCTGCTTAACTTGCTTCCTTCCCTGATGCGAAGAAGGCCTTTCAAGCCTCATCCTCTTTCTTGTTTCCATTCTCTTCCAACACTCAGCAACCACATGGTTATGTAAACCACAAAAACTAAATATTTTCTACTCCGTGATTTATGTTCATTATTAACACGCTTGTAATAAAAATGAACTCTAGAATACTAATACTTTTTATACCTCTCTTGATTGTCTCTAGTGCGATTATGGCACTGAGAGCTTGCCTTAGTTCTTCCTCTGTAATGTGCACTATTATGAGAATATGGTGATGTGTTCCCATCATTCTCTTTTCTCGATGGTTTCAACAATGTCTTGGAAGCTTCTGACACCTTCAAGAATTCTCCTTCGATGTATTCCAAACCTGCAAATCGAGGTCTTTATACCACTTCCAATGGCTGAGTCATTCCTTGGCCATTAACACCAAGTCCTCCTCCTTTATACCCCATCTTGGTAAGGAGTCTCATGCCAGTTCATGAAATGGGTACCTCCACATTTCAAACATAAATAACATCATGTGAAGATGAAATTGAAGAATGATCAACACTATTTACCTCAATTGTCGATTTTTAAATGGGTGATATGGCGTCGTTAAGCCCTTGTTGTGCTTCAACTCTTCCAAGGCCTATTTTGTGGCTTGTAGCTGAAATTGCAATCTCTGCTTCACCTCTTTCTCTTCTCGGAAAAGTCTCATCAATTCAAAATTCTCTTCTTGAAGGCTTTGAAGGATCTCCTCATATAAATGATGATGAAGAAGATGAATTTTCACTCGAGGGGGTAGATGGAGCATCTTCCTCTTCTCTTTCTTTCTCCTGTTCATTTCTTGCCATCCTCTCCTCATAGCATGCATACATTATGTCCACCATTTTTGACATCCTGAGGAATACCTCGTACATATCTTTGTCATCCTCCATTTTCTTTCTTGTTAGACATCCAATCATTCACACTCGCAATTGACATTGGTGAGAAGACTGTTATGATACCAAAATTGATCTGGATCTCTTCAGCTACCTGAATTATCCAAGATCTTTTACTTCTGTGATGTTAGCAGAGTTGCATATAAAAGAGTATTGAACAACCATATGTCCACGCTTCAAGGAAGATAAAACATAACAACAACCATCAAATCAATGAACACAAACATATTGATAACAAAGTTCACCTAATGTGGGGTACATCTTCGGGCCTAGTGAAGAGTGTGGAGGTCGCTTCATTGAATGCTACAAATGATGATGATGTACATGGCATGTTCGTTGTCATTACAAGGAAAAATACCTTCGACCTGAGTGACATGTCTCTCCATGAGACATTCTCCCTGCAGGAACTCTCACTCAAATGGGTCCTCCTTCAGCATGACAAGCTAAACAAATCTCACATGACGTGGCAAAAAGTATCCCTCAGCATAATGGTAATCAGGGATCTCAACAATAAAGACATCATCTCAACAAATTAAGAAGAAAGACATGGCATAACTGCATCATATACTTCCACTTTCGAATATGGTCGAAAAATGCAAGGCTCGGCTACTGAAATGGACTGCACCACTAAACTCTTGGCAACGAGTGGTGTAAAATTGACTATAAACTTGTCCAATTATGATAATGTCAAATTTTGGACTCTTGGGAATCTTGAAGATCCCCCCAGAGATTCCTTCCTAAAGATGGCCAAAAAATCTGTTGCATGAAGTTTCTAACCACACCACTACACTCCCTGCAAAATTCTAATAAAAATGACTATAAAGTCGGCATCATTTTGACACTAGAAAAAATTAGCCTCCAAAGGAATCTAAAGATTCCTCAAGATTCTCCAAAGATTCCATGCTGCTGGACACTTGCATTTTCGCTGCTCAGATGGAGATTCTGACTGCACGGTTGGACTCCTGGTGAGAAAACGTGAAAAAAATGACTATCTACTTCTCAAATTTTGTTATTGGCATCGCTAGCCCTCAAGCGAATCTTTCTCAGCATCTTGTGGATTCTCATTCATGGTTCCGCCCTTCTGCAACTAATGGTTTCGCTAGTCGGAACTCTGCTCCTCCTCTCTTGTCGAATGGAAAAGGCAAGTTTATATACGTTTGTGGTGGAAAACTTACCAACAAGCGTCGTTGGTGCGTTGGTTAGAGTGTTAAGTGTTAGAGTCAGTGTTTGTATACTGCCATTAGTGATCAAAACTCCTATTTTATATCATATTAGTGTCCCATGTTGAAATTCTTATCATTCCACCTAGGTCATCATGTAAAAATTTACTCACTGATAGTAGCCCAAGTTGAAACCCCATCCCCTCTCTAAAATTTATATTTTCTAGCCCACCTTCATGTGTCTTTCTAAACATAAATTGATGATAAAAGCTCATTTCATCATGTTTTGTATCAGTCAAGTCCACCTGGAGTTTAGTCATTCAAGGTCCCATTAGGTCATTAAGTTTCATTTTCCAAGGTCCAATAAAACACCATTTCATTGCATAAGGCCAGTAAAGTATGAGAGAGAAGAATATAATGTCCCCTTTTCAGTTAAATAAGGGTTTACGAGCATGTAAATATTGGTTGCTAAAATTCCAATTTTGATTTTAAGCAAGAAATCCATTCCAGTTTGTAATTTTTATTTCAAAAGAGAGATGTAATAATTTTTATTTATTTATGTAATTTTATGTTTATCATATGTAATAAGTCACTATTCTTAGCTTTTTACTCAAACTCCATTGCCAATATCATCCAAACCAAAGTAAAAAGTGAAGATCACCAAAACACCAACATCATCCATTGGCAAAGGAAAAAGTCAAAAAGCAAATTATCAAAGAGGTTAAAAAAGGGGTCAAATGAAACATTAGAAAGTGGGTTTGAAAAGCAAAATATCAAATTCACTCACCTATAAAGGACTTCTTGCTTCAAACTTAGCTTCATTTGCCTCCTATCACTCATTGAGCAAACCCCAAGAGAGCCTTTTCACAGTTCTAGGCGAAATCAACAGAAACAAGGCAGGCGCTACGCGTTTCCTTCTGGCATTGCACGTTCCCTTAAGGCATTGTGCGTTTGCCTAAGACACTACACACTCTACATTGGCGTTGCGCATTTGTCCAGCAAAGCTCCAGTCACCTCCTCAACTCCTCCAAAACGATTTCAACCTCAATACAAGTAAGTAGTGGCCAAGGGATGTGCTTTCCCCCCTCCTTAAGTCAATTCCTAAATGTTTGAAAGGTTTCATTGAAAATTTGGTTTAATTGTTATATATAAACCCTAGATCTTCCCCAAAATATACCTTCCACTCTCATTCCCTTTTGCACACTTCCCTCCACCTTCCTTCCCTTTCCCTAAATCTTTTTATCCTAGATACCCTCTAACCCTTTGTCCCAAAACCCTAAGTCCTAGGTGATACAACTACCTAGGCTCCCAAACCCCTATATTGCAAACAGTTTCCCCCATGCCCAAACTATCATACTACTATCCTGTATCCCTCTCAAATACATATATCCCTTCACCCATCATCTTCATATTTACCCTTCCCCATCTATTATTCCCTAAAACCTATATTCCCCCTACCTTACATCTCCCTAGGGTTTGATATTAAACACCATGGTAGAGGAGGAATACATACCACATAGTGAGGAAGAGGAAACAAATAGAGAAGAAGATAGGGAACAAAGGAGGCCACACAAAGGAGGCCAGATACATAGGTTTAAGCCCACAGATCTCAGGGAACTCTTAGCATCCCCTATGACTGTGACATCCTTCAAATGGCTAGGCTATTATGATTTCTGTGAGCAAGTGCAGGAAGTCCAACATCATCCTGAGTTGACTAGGCTCTTCATTTCTAAACTCCAAGACAACCAAGTCACCCTTGCATGTATAACTTTCACTTTATCTACTGCTAATATATCAGCTGCCGCCGGGATTCCAGTTGTTGGGGAAAATTGTTTAAACAAGGTGATTTGGAGAGGCATTATTATGAGTCTTACATGAAACCAAGGTACAGAAATGAAAGAAGGGGTTATTTTCCTTTTTCACACCTCCTTGACAGATATGCCCCAATCATGAAGATTATTATGAAATATTTTCCATGTGAAGGTAGATTCTCCCGGGTCTATTCTTATCATATCTGGCTCTTAATGCATTTCACTAGGGTAAAAATGCTCAATATACCCTACTATATTTTTCAGAGTGTTGAGAAGATGGCCTACTTTTCCCAAAAGAGGGTGTACAAAGATCAAATGAAGAGATTATTTCATCATTCCCTTATTAAAATCATAGTCCTTTACCATCTCAAGGAACTCAACATTGCATGGAGTACCTTCATATCTAATCCCATATTCACTCTTGCATCTACTCAAAATATTCAAAGCATCCCTTCATCATCTCATCCATCCACCTCCATCATCACCATTTCATGAGCCTATTCATTCACCTAGCAGAGATGAAGGCAAAGAGCAAGAGCACATTGAACATGGTGAGGTCAGCAAGCCTAAAAGGCCTAGTTTGGGTACCTTGCCACATACCTATCAAAGAGAGCATAGGCAAGTGTTTGCCCCATAGATTGTGGGAGGGGCCTTGCCTTCTTCATCAGCAAAGCAAGCACAGAAAGGCAAAGAAAAGGTGACAGAGGCAGAGATCCAGCACGAGGAGGACCTCCATGAGACAGAGCAAGGTTTTCACTTAGTTGACCTAAGTGAAAATAATGACAGTGAAAGCACATCCATTGTCATCAAAGAGAAGAATGCACTCATATGAGAGCTCGAGGTCAATTTGCAAAGGGCAAAATAAATCATTTCGTACTATGAGCAAGAAAACAAGAAGTTTGAGACCAGACATGAGCTCATGGAGATTTCACTCATCAAGGCAAAGAGGGAGGTTGGAAAGGCTAAGGCCTTACTTGATGAAACATATGGAGAATATAGTGACCAACTGGAGGAACAAGTGCCAAGAAAAAGGCCAAGGACTAGAGGCCTAAAGAGAGCTTTGGAGCTAGATAAACAAAAGGAGGCTGAACTAGCTAATGAGCTCACCCTAAATGAGAAATTTGCCGAAGTGGTAAATGAGAGCCGGGAGCATTGGCTTGATAGAGTGAACACCCATTTTGAAAGCCGCTTAGACATGGCCAAAAGAGACACTAACATTCAGAGAAAGATGGCAAAGTATTATTGTCGAAGACACCAAATAGCAAGGGCAAAGCTCAAAGCTGCTAGGGAAAGAACTGAAGCCCTAACTCACCATGAGGAGAAGAAGAAGCATGATATACTTGTAGAGGCTTCATTCCATGCCTAGACACCTCATACATAAGCTTCTTGAACAATTTTGAGGACCCTTGACTCAATTTTTGTCATCTTGTTTTCCCTGTCTTTTTAAGGCAATTTTTATATCAACAGTTTGGTCAAGTGCGTAGCGCCTTAGGCATTGCGCACATTTTGGAGACACTTTTTGGAGGAATTTCCACCACCATTGGATTTAGAAGGACCAAGACATCCAGGAAAACCATGTTTCTAATCCCGGAAAGCAAAACTGGTGGGTGAAAAAGGCAAAAAACCACCTAAAAATCATGTTTCTGCCTCATTTTTGGACTAGACGCTGCACGTTTGAGTAGTATTGGGAGAAAGGAATTTTGGAGGGGCAAAGCAAGCCCATTTTTAAAACCAATGGAAATTTTGGAAACTAGACAGGATAAGCTTTCCAATGACAGTCAGCCCATATTTTCATTGTTTCTCCCCAAATTGATTTTTACCTATGGGAAATCAATGTTTTATAGATGTAATTATTATATTTTTACGGTTACATAGCGTAAATACATTAGGTAAATGGCCTCACATGACTTGTAATGAATCAGTTTGCTTAAGTTAGGGATGAGTCACTTTGACCACCCCACACTCTAGCTATCAGTTCAGTTTTTGTTGCAACTGCTCCTCCTCTCATGGATTCGACCCCTAAGGCTAGGATCAGTTGGTTTGAGGCCTATATTATGTAATTTCTCAGTCATTCTATTGGTTGGACTCTATTGGATGTTGTACTAGTGCTTCAGATTTTGGCATGGAATATATTGGATGAGTTGCAACTATTTTGGCGGGATTCCTGTGGCATGGTATTTTGGTATTGTTTCTTATTCAGTTACATGTGTGTGAATGTTTTGTACCTTTCATGGTATTTTGATATTGTTTCTTCTTCAGTTACATATGTGTGAATGTTTTGTACCTTTCATGATCCATTTCACTTCTAAATATGTTTGATTTTCAAGGTGTGATAAGCATAGTACATCTTCTATGCTCTGTTTTAGGAAAATCGTCATAATTTGTTTTATTTCTTTAGTTTAAAAAGAATTCATGATTTTTATGCTATTTTTAGCACCTCACTAGTCTAAACCATTTCATCACTATACTATAAAGTGTTAAAGTAACTTGCATACCTTGCCCCATCAGATGTCTGCAATTATGATTCTCTTTTTCCTTGACCTAGTTCACTCTCTGACCTAATTCACTCATCCAGTGACTACCCCAATCATATCAAATCAAACAAACCTTGAGTTGTTATATCTAGCCTAAAACCCTAATCCATCCATCCCTCTTAGCTGTGATCCTTTGGAGAGAGCCCTCTTCGACTTGGTAGGGCTAGCTACCAAGTCAAAAGATTGGTCTATGGTTACCTCAACTAGACTCTTCCTCAACCTTGGAGATCCAAAGGAGTGATAACACTAAGTATGGTGGTGGGAGGTCGAGGGTTACAACCCGACTAAATCCCATTTTAGAAATGGTGTGTTACATATTTTACTGGCAGTTATGTTTAATGTTGGCAGTTGTAACGGTGTTGGCGTGTTAACATTATCGCTCGGCGGTTGTGTATACATATTACAATGGAGTTTGTGGTATAATACTTTGGCAACAGTTTTTGTTTTAACATATTTGTTTGAAACCATATGCGGTTGGTTGGTTATACAACCATTCCACCACACTTTAACATATATGTTGATCTCTTTTTTATATATTTATGTGATTTTTGTAACCACATTAATAACTATATTTTAATATATAGTTTTTTTTTTTTTAATGATTTTTGTTTTTAATTACTTTTATCATTATATGATATTTTTTTAAATATCATTTGTTTGTCTTTTTGAAGGTGCAAGAGCCAATAATGGAGTGCCATGTGTTAATGGTTGATGCGCTTCCATGTACATTGTGGGTCCCACCTGCTAACTAGGATGCCATGTGGCACACTTTGGGCCCCGCTTTTTCCTTTCCTTGTCAAACTTTAGAGAGTCATAAGTTGGTCATACATACTCAAATTTGAGTTTCGTCTGTGCCACCATAATCATAATGACGAGAACTACAACTTGATATTGGTTTCGTTTCGATCCAAAAACTTTTATTTTGAGTTATTTTAAAGCCTCTTCTGAATCTAAGCATGTCTGGAGCCACCTGGAAAATTGAACACCAAGGACGGTGTTCCCCCAAGGGGGAGGGTTCTATAACAGTGCCAGTTGAAAATTCTTGTAAAAGTATATAAGGCCACGTCATGGGACACATATTCTAAGTTGAATGGTGGGAAAGACATCCTAGTGGGTGTTCATTTAGTTTATTATGGCTAAGGAAATTTGCAAAGGCTTTGGAAAGGAAAAATGGTATTTTGGTACATTTATTTATGAAAATAATGGAAATTGGGAGAAAAGGAAGGTGAAAAGTCACATGTTTCATGTGAGGAGGAAATTGAAGGAAAATAATGGAAAATGAAGAAAATAGAGGCCTCATTAATAAAAAGGCTTCTAAGGATAAGTTGGTAAGCTTTTGTCAGGGTTTGGTGGAGCTCCCTCTCTCTCTCTCTCTCACACACATACGTTGTACACTTAGATTTTTATTGGAGCACTCTTGGGGAGTGTGGAATACTTAGATTTTTTAGCAAGAAGGCAAATGAAGAACAGGAAAGCGCAAGAGGACATTGGGATTAACAGCTACAATGGGTTTTTCTTGCGGGTACTGAGTTGCATGTATGTTTTACTCACTAGATTTGGCATGCATGGTGTTGCATGTGGTTATTTTTTGACATGGCATGGGTTTTGCCATATGTGACAGTTTTTTTAGCCTATCCTTGCCATTTCCTGGATAACCATGTAGATTATGGGTTTATTTCATTGTTTTGTTTTGGTTGGTTCTCATGTTTCGTTATCTTGGGTTTAGTTACTAGTTCTTGGAGCCTTGGTTGGATAAACGCTTTGGAGCCCTATAACAGCTTGGGTTGAGTTATTAGTCTTAGAGCCTTGGTTGGAAAAACGCTCTAGAGCCTTGTAACGAATTGGGTTTAGTTATTAGTCCTAGAGCCTTGGTTATATAAATGCTTTGGAGCCCTGGTGGGTTGATTTACTAGTCCTGGAGCCTTGGTAGGACAAACAATCTGGAGCTTGATAAAAGTTGTGGGTTGAGTTACTAGTCCTATAGCTTTGGTTGGACAATTGTTCTAGAGCCTAGTAAAATTTGTGGGTTGAGTTACTAGTCTCTGAGCCTTGGTTGGAACAAATGACCTGGAGCCCTGGAAGGCTTGGATAAAGACCGATCTGATGATGGTTTTGTGATGTTCAACCATGAGGTGGAATCACTATTTGATGGGTTGAGGGGGATGGCCTCTAGAAGCCCTGGATGGTTTTGGATTGATGTGTTATGTGGAATATGGCACGGGGGTGAATGGATGAAGAGATTTGGCTTATCCATTCTATGGTCAGGTGGAATGTGGCAGTCCCATACCGGGTTGGATCTTGCATCATTAATATGAGGTTATTTCTCCTTGTTATTTCATGAGTATTATATTGGTTTATATGTGGATTATATGGCTAATGTATCCTTGATATTTCTGTTGTTATTATGCTGATTATGAATATGTATTACGACAATGGCTATGTATGACTCTCATCATGTTTTTACTTGTAAATGAATGAACAATGTATCTATCACCTAATGGATGAAATTGCAACTAAAGTGACAAGGAATCAATGTCTCATAGCAAATCTCATATAAGTATGAGACCCCTATGCTCAAATCTGTTATCTACACCTGTATATTACCTATTCATGATATGTTTGACGAAATTATTGTCATGGCTAGTAGGGGTCTAATCAAGGTATTATTCAAGTAATTGCATTAGTATTGTTATTTCCATGTTATATTATTGTTTTGAAGGTATCATTCACATCTGGGCAGTGACCTGGGCTCTGGGCTTGCAAAAGTGGCTTAAATCTCAGGGATGTTGGCACAAAACTATGCAAAATAGTCCTTGGACGTTGGCTTGCAGGCCTCTAAGAGCGTCCAAAGGTCCCTAGATAGTGGCATGCCCATAGCATGAGAGCTCCAGAGATCAAGTGGTCCAAAATCTCAGTGGGACTCAGAGGATGATTTACAGTAAGGTTGGGTTGGTTCTTGAGGGTCCTAATGCTGATGTTGAATGTTTGTATGGCGTGTTTATGTTGGTTCCACTTCCTTAATGTGACTTAGGATGTCGAGTCATATCATAGTGGCCTCTTGTCGCATGTTTACTCTGGTTGGCCGGTTACTTGGGTAGATGTGAGAGGACACTATTACAAATTGAAATGATCATTATTTGAGCTAAATTATTGAAGAACCTTGAATTTGACCTAGAGAAGTGGACTCTATTCGTGGTGAGATCATTTTCTCAAATATTTTATTCCTTTGGTGTACCTTTGCACCTTTAGGTGCAATTGCTAGTATACTTATTTTTTAATTTAAATATACCATGGGAAAAGGCCACTATAAAGAAGTGCAAGTTAAAAACTTTTAATTATATTTTTAACTACTTAACGGAGGAGAAGAGAAAGCTAAACAATAAAATATACTTACCCCACAACTAATACATTGTTGTATGAGTATGAAAACCAATATGTGTATTGATTCCATGTTAATATAAGAAGAATAATATAAGAGAGTAGGCTTATAAGTTCTTTCCAACCAATAATTAACTAAAAAAATAAAATTTGCTCTTAAAACACTTTCTAAAACTAAATTATGTAAATGGTTACTCAAATGGTGGGGAAGTGCATCTAGCAATCTCCTCGCTTAGTCTCAACTGCAGGGATTTTTATTGTTAATGATATGTTATCCATATTGTTGTAATATGTGTCAATAGTTAATTACATTAATAAGTGTGTTGATTTCACAATAAGGTTTCCAAAAAATCAATTTAATTAGGATGGTAGAGATTTAACTTTTGTGGAGTGTTTTATAATTATTAATAATCATATAACAAAGGTCGAGATTCATCTTATGCATTTCTACCATTTTAATTAAATTATTCAATTTTAAAAAACTCACATGAACCTGTGTCATATGAATATGAATATAGCACCCTCCTCCCACATCTATACAAGTAACTAGCCAACCGGGGTAAACATGCGATGAGAGGCTACTATGATTGGATTCAACCTCCTATGTGACCTTAAGGAAGTGAAATCGACGGAAACATAACACACGGACATTCAACGTCAACTTCAAGACCCTCAAGAATCAATCCAACACTTCAAACAACTTGCCCTTGGGTCCCACTGAGTTTTTGGACAACTTAGGCCTCAATCGCTCTCATGTTATAGGCATGATAACATCCAAACACCTAGAGTCGCTCTCACAGGCTTGCCTGCCAACATCTAGGGACTCATTTTCCCAGTTTTGTGCCAACATCCCCGGATTTGAGCTACTTTTTTAGGCCCATAACCCAGGTCACTGCCCATAATGGAATGATAGCTTAAGATCAGTAAAAGAACAGGGGAATAATGATGCAAAAGAAATAATTCAAGCAAGACCTTAACCAAACCCCTACTAGCCATGATAGCCATTTAGTCAAACATACCATCAACATGTAACCTACATGTGTAAACTACAAAATCAAGTGTAGGGGTCTCATACTTATCTGAGAATCGCTATGAACCATTGTGCCCTCGTGTCATTTGCTGCATTATCATCTATTAGGCCATATATACATTATCCATTAATTTACAAGTAAAAACATGTTGAGAGCATTTCTATCATAAAACACACAATGTATAACCAACATAATAACAATAGAAATACTCATGAAAGTATAGCCATATAAACGACATATAATCCATCAAAATACTCATAGAAATACAAGGAGAATTAACCTTTCATTAATGATGCAATAAGCCAACCGGATATGGGACTACCATGTTCCACCCGACCATACATTGGCTGATCCAAGTCTCTCTTCCACCAATCACTCCCATGCCATACTCCAAGCATGAATGTGTGACTCATCGGACACACCAAAAACACCAAACAAGCATGGACGACACCAGATTTCTCCACTTACACCATGAGGAATTTGAGTGCCTCGTAGTCTCTTAGGCTTTAATGTAATCCACAATCCGATCCAGGGATCACTAGGCCCTACACCAAGACACACTCTCTAGGCTTTACCGTGCATCCCATAGCTCGATGCAGTATTTACAATGATCATCTTACTAAGTGCAACTCACATGACATCATAATAACATGATAACATAACCACATTATAGCATAGAAACATGACAACATAACGATAATGACATGACACCCATACCACTTATTGGAGCTTTATAACATAGCTCATGGCAATATTTACATCCATATACATATGTACATATAACAATATCACAAAAACATATACCAAGACATCATATGAAAACATATACCAAAACACCATATCAAAACATGTACCAAAACATCATATCAAACCATATACCAAAACACCATCTCAAGGCTGCGTTCCCTCAACCGACAAACAATAAAGGATACATAGCCTGCATCTGATCTACCATCTCCCATGTAGCTTCATCGAGCCCAAAGTGCTTCCACTGCAATTTAACTTGCTCAATTGCTTGATTCCAGAGCATGAGCACGTTTTTCTGCAATATACACTAAGGCTCCAGCTGGAATTCTCCATTTGGTTCCACCTGCAATACAGACCAGTCAATCACATGATCATCATATTTAACATACTTCTTAAGCAATGATAAATGGAAAACATTACGAGCTTTCACTGTCGAAGGTAGTGCAAGCATAATCCTCTCAATGATACTGAAGGGTCCACAAAATCGCAGTGCCGGCTTGGCACATGATCCAATCTGTAAGGAGCTCTTCTTCGATTTGATGCACAAGTACACCTATTCCCCAACATAGAGCTCCTTGAACAACCTGTTCCTATCTGCATAACTCTTCTGCCTATCATATGTTGCCTTTAGATTCTTCTTGATCCCTGCATTTCCTATTCCACTTTTGCTTACATGTCTGCTCCAATCAATGCCCTGTTAAACGAATCACTCCGGTTGATGGGAGTGTTGCAACTCCGCCCATATAATGCCTCAAAAGTACTCATCCTAAATGACTCTCGATAACCATTGTTGTATGTGAACTCTACCAGTGGAAGATACTCTTCCCGTTTTCGCTGCTGATGCATCACATACATCCTCAACATGTCCTCCAATATCTTGTTGACCCTCTATGTCTTTCCATCTATCTACAGATGATAAGATGCATTGAAGGCCAACTCTATGTCCAAACCTGCAAACAAATCCTTCCAAAACATGGAAGTGAACTTCGCATCCATGTCTGACACAACCTTCTTTGGAAACCATGCAATCTAACCACATCTCTGATGAATACCCGCGACACATCGCTAGCTGAGAATGTAGACTTCACTGGAATGAATTGTGCAACATTTGTCAACTTGAACACCACAACCATGATGAAATCATTATGTCTCACTGTCCTTAGCAACCCTATGATGAATTCCATGGAAATGACTTCCCATTTCCACTCTGGAATCGCAATCGGTTGTAGTAGTCCACCTGGGTATTTACACTTTGCCTTCATGACAATCAAAATATCTAGCCACAAACTTTGCTACGTCCCTCTTTAGATTTGGCTAACAATAAAATCTCTTCACTATTATCGGTGTATTCTAATAATCTGGGTGACTTGAATATGGTTTCGCATGAAACTTTCTCAAGATCACCTTCTTGAGCTCACTGTTGTCCGACACATACATCCTATCCCTGAATCTAACCAATCCATATGTTGTAAGGCAATAGTCCACATCCTGTGCACCTACACATGTACCTGTAGTTGTACCACTACATGTACCTATACTTGTACCATCACCTGCACATGCACCTGTATTATCACCTATTCTTGTACCTGTGCACAATATCCATATATCCGGCATCCTGCTGACTTGCCCGCAAGATCCTATTTTGTAGATCTGTCCCATAGGAGCTCATAGCTGCTAAGTGATTTACTTGTGCCCGCATGCTAAGAGCATCTGCCACTCTATTCTTTTAACCTTTGATATATCAGATCTCGAAATCAAACTCATTAATCGTGGCCAACCATCTAGCTTGCCTGGCATTCAGATTCGGTTGGTCAAACAAATACCACAACCCAATGTGATCACTCATCAGTGCAAACTCCTTCCAAGAGGATAACGCCTCTACATCTTCAATGCATGTATGATTGTTGCTAACTCCAAATCATGTGTCAGGTAGTTCTGCTCGTGATCATTCAACTTTCATGACTCATAGCATACCACCTATCCACCCTGCATAAGGACTCCACCAAGTCCTCCCTTGCAAGCATCTGTGCATACTACAAACTCTTTGTCTGGATCTACAATCTATAGTACTGATGCATGTGCCAACAACTGCTTAAGCTACTCAAAACTAGCATCACACTCCTCTGTCCATTTGAACTTCTTACCTTTCCCCTGCAATGATTTAATAGGATAAACAATCTGCAAGAAGTCCCTGATGGACCTCCTATAATAACCAGCCAACCCCATGAAAGGTCTTACCTCATCCATGCTCTTAGGAGTTACCCAGTCCATGATGGCCCTTATCTTTTCTGGATCTACTGTAATGCCCTCCTTGTATACCACATGCCCCAAGTAATGTGCCTCACTCTGAAATAAACTACACTTGTTGAGCTTAGCATAGAACTGATGCTCCCTCAACAACCTCAACACTGTTGCTAAATGCTTGACATGCTCTTCCTCATTTTTAGAATATACCAATATATCATCAATGAACACAATAACAAACTTATCCAAATACGAGCGCAACACACTATTCATCAAGCACATAAACATAGTAGGAGTATTAGTCAAACCGAATGGAACTACAACAAACTCATAATGCACATACCTAGTCTAGAAAGTGGTCTTGTAAATGTCCTCCTCTTTGATGCGTACCTGATGGTATCTAGATCTCAGAGTGATCTTAGAGAACACTATTACTCCCTTCAGCTGATTGAACAAGTCATCAATACTCAACAAATGGTACTTGTTCTTGATAGTCACTTTGTTCAACTGCCTATAGTCAATGCATAATCTGAGAGTTCCATCTTTCTTCTTCACAAACAATACTGGTGCGCCCCAAGGTGATACACTTGGCTTAATATATCTCTTGTCCAACATTTCCTTCAACTACAACTTTATCTGAACCAACTCAAGTGTGCTCATCCTGTAAGGTGCTTTTGATGCTAGAGCTGCCCCTGGTACTAACTCAATCGAAAAGTCTACCTCCCTCTGAGGTGGCAACTCTGAAATATCCTCAGGAAATACATCCTGAAACTACTGCAAAATTGGGTACCTGTTCAACACATATGCATCCTCAACCTCCTTACCCTTATTGCTAGAAATGTACATTGCAAATAACATTCACCCTTTCCTGCAACTACGCTTTGCCTGCATAGTTGTCACCATCCTAACCGATGTGGCTTTCTTCTTACCCTGCAAGACTCTTGGTTCCCCATTGTCATCAACACACTTAATGGATTTGTCATAACAATCTACCTTGGTTCTATGAAGATACAACCAATCCATGCCCAACAACATATTGTATGATCCTAATGATAGTACATTTATATGTGTGGAAGTAGGCATACCATTCAAATCAAGTGCACAAGATCTTACCCAATGATGAACTCGCTTCTTTGTACTTGTAGCCAACTGCACTAACCAAGGCTCTGCATGCAATTCCTTACTCAAACCACACTTATCCACCAAATCAAGACTAACATAGCCATAATTAGATCCAGGGTTAATAAAAATATAAATAACTTGATCACAAAGCTTACCATCCATCTCAATGATAGATGCTTGGTGTTTTGCCTTTCTATTGTCCACGACCACATAAATACGAGGAATGCTTTGTCATACATCCCCAATAGTTTGCACCTCCAGTGCACTATATATCTTAGGCCTACCACCATGATGCTGCAAACAATCTCTCCTATGATGTTCCTCACCACATGTCCAACACTCCAACTGACTAGTTCCCTCACCTATATGTTGTTGTTGTTGTGACCCATGTCCTTATCTAGCTCCATTAAACTTCTTTTGTGGTGCCGTATTTTCTTTCCCATTTGCATTCTGAGGCCTTGTTCTCTTAGGCTGCCATTTAGCTCTACTTTTGTCCTTCCCTTTCCATCCTTGCTGAGATTCATTCTTACGTTTTGACTGTTCATAATAATGCTTCAATTTCCCAATGACTTACTCAAGTGACTGAGGTTCATCATACTCAATCTGATCTCTAAATGCTAATGGAAAACCACTGACAAATCATTGAACTTTAGCCTTCTCATCAATAAGATACGGTACCTCAATAGCTCCAAAAACTTGGTCGTGTGCTCTTCGTCTGTCATTGACCCCATCTTTAGCTCATAGAATTACTTGGCCTTACTATTGTAGTACCTCGCTGACAAGTACTTCTTCCTGAAAAGCCTCTTGAACTCCTGCTAACTCAAGTCATCTGTCCTAATGTCTCTGACCTGCTTAAAGTCTTCCCACAAGATGTCTGCATTACCTTTCAAGCTGAAGATAGCTATTATGGCCTTCATGTTATCTGTGTACTCATACAACTCAAATAACTTGTTCATCCCAAGTATCCAAGCCTCTGCCTCTTCCAGCTTCTTCATATCTCCATCAAAAGTAGGTGTTTTTGCTTTCTTGAACTCATCTGGCAAGTATCCCTTATCATTCCTCCTGTAAGGATGATAATGGTGACGATCATGATGTCTATCCGAACCAGAACTAGAATAGTACTTGTGCTCATCGCCCCTTCTATTTGGAGTGTCCAACAACCTGTCATCTCTCACTATATCAGATCTATCTGATCTGTGTCTACCATGAGACCTACTGCCATATGCCCCATTAGGTCTATCCTCCTATCCATGGCTGATCCGAAGTGGCCCTTGTCACTGCAATTGTGACAAACTCTGAAGAAGTATTGCATTAACCTCTGCTTGTTTCTCTCGTGCCTTTATGATCCAGTCATTATCTGCCTTACAACTCCTTATATCTTCCTTCAAGCTTCTCAATGTATCTTCAAAATCAAAAGAATGTCCCACACAACGCTACTCATCTCATGCATAGGGAGATCCTATGTAGCCTACCACCTTGCTAGCCATTTGATCTTTTTCCTATGATGCATAATAAGTCAGATAAACCAAATTACAATAAATCAATGTACCTTAGTATAATTTGGAGAGGTTACTCGTTTGCAAGATCAACAAATCAATGTGATATAGGCATATCATAAATATAACAACATATAGACATGTACAAATAAATGCATCAACACATAAACATCATTCTAGTTAGGGTCCAATCATTAATGCATTGCCATATCAACAATTCATGCTATGACCTTGTTATGAAACCAGCTCACAAAAAGAAAGAAAAGATAGTTGAATGCCTTAGAATTCAGCCTCTTCGAGGGGGCAACCTCCTTTATATTACACAAATGAACAATTATTGGATGATACAAATGAAAAAACCTCCTTTCTATATATAGGAGTCTAAGGGGTCATAACACAATCAGAGCCGACATAACAATAATAATGTAAGGGCACAATAATAACAATAGTGGGCTTCTATGGGGCACAATAGTAACACTATGGGCACTATATGGGTACATCAATATAATAAGGGGGTTGTACTAATAACAATAAGGGGTTACACTAGTAGTATAGGGGCCTAACATGCCCCTCTACTTCAAAAAGTGTTGTCCTCAACGCTTGAGTAGTTCTTGATGCTTATGTATAAACTTCTTGTCCTCCAATGTGGAATCTTTAGCGGGTAAGTTCTTCCACTTGATGAGATACTCTGAAATTGATTGATTTTGTAGCTGCCGGGTTCTTGTTTCTGTGACTGCTCCTAGTTCCAATATGATTTTTCATTCCTCTTCAATTTATGGAAATATTGTTTGAATTGGGATCTTTTGCAACTTTTGAATAAGTGGCCATACTTCTTCATTCTTCTTCGATTCATCCCTTGCTTCATTTATCCAATCTGGTTGGATAATAGAAATAGCATAAAACAATACTTCCACATCCTCATCCTTTCTTGAGAGTGCATCTGCAACAAAATTGTGCTTCCATTTTCTATAGATGATGTCAAAGCCATAACCCAACATATTTGTGACATATTTTTTCCGTTCTTCTAAAGATAATAGATGTTATAAAAAGTATTTAAGACTATCATGATCCATTTTTACCTTGAAGTGTCTTCCCATTGGGTAAGGTCGCCATTTTTTAAGTGCATGTAGTATTACCAACATTTCCTTCTCACAAATAGCTTGCTTGAGATGTAGCAGTTAAAATACCCAATCACCTACATCAAAACATTTTTCACTATGATGTTGATCTACCTATTGTTTCATTTGATTTTGCAACAAAGTGGCATTATCCTTTAAAAGTTGGAGAACTTGTTGTTGATGCACGATGTGATCTTTCACCACTTGAACCTTTTTCTTCTTGATATGTCCTTCTATCTTTAGAGTTTGAGGAGTGATAATTTCTTCCAACCCTTACAAGATATGGTCGGATTCATTTCTTGATGCTCGATGTGATCTTTCGCTTCTTGAACATTTTTCTTCTTGATATGTCCTTCTATCTCAATAGTTTGAGGAGTGGTAATTCCTGCCAATGCTTTACAAGATATGGTCTTATTCATTTCCTCTATCTCTAGGGTTGGATCCTAGCGTATATCCTCTTCTTTTGATGTTTCTTGATCATTTTCTTCCTCCTCTTCATACTCTATGTAAAATAATTTCTTCTCAACACACTTATGACCTTTAGTGCATTTACTATCACAATTGTAACAAAGCCCTTTTTCTCTTTTTTCTTCCAATTGTTGTGGTGTAACCCTTGTAGGTTGTGGAAGGCTAGGAGAAACAACACTTCCATCTTCATAGCTGTGAGGGTTAGAATTCATTGTTGCCATAATTTTACTTTCTAGTATGTCACAAAGGCCTTTTACTCTTTCCAATTGTTGTGGTGTTTCTCTAAAGAAGGTGTTGCTCTTTGTATCCTCATAATGTGCTATCATTTCCTCTGTGAGAATTGACCACGTTACAAGTCGTTTACGAGAACAAAGCCCTTTAAACCATTAAAATTGATCCGATTCTAAATATGAAGATGCAATACATACCTTTTGTAACAGTGGTATACCATGTAGATCAAAATATTGCTCCATCTGAAGTATCCAATTTACTGGATCCTTCCCATCAAACTTCCTCATCTTGTTTTTTGTTGATTTTAGGAGCTCGATCTTGAAACGATTGTAACTCTGTACTTTCAGATCTTTAAGTTCTAAAATCGCGACCTGCAGTAGCCCACTGTGTCATATTTCCAATGCCACCAGTCTGACCCCAATTGGATTCTCCAATGAAGAGTTATGCCAAATATCCCATAGTGACTTGATTATAGACTAGTTCAGTAGAGCGAACTTGTACGACGTACCACGAGTTACTCTTTCGACCCTTAGCTCTAAAAAATATATAGAAGAAACTACAGTCTATCCTCTTTCTGCAACTTCTTACGAAATTTCAATCCAATTCTCAGAGAAAAAGTTATGATGAGGTTCCCCAAGTCACCTATTTGGAATGTAATTCAGGAGTCCACAGAAACCCCAACTTCCTCAGACCATATCTCCGCAAATATAGCGCAAAATTCTTTGAAATTTGGACCCGAGATTTAACGTGATGTCATCTCAAATGGGTGTTTTTTGAAATTTCTGAAACATCGCAGAAAAAATGTTATAGCGAAAATTCCACGATGACCTGTTTAGAGCAGCGAAACCCTAGAATCCAAAGCTTTGATACCAAATGTTATGAAACCAGCTCAAGAAAAGATAGAAAAGATAGATCAATGCCTAGATCAGCCTCTTTGAGGGGCAACCTCTACATTACATAAATGAACAATTCTTTGATGATACAAATGAAAAGACCTCCTTTCTATATATAGGAGGTCTAGGGGTCATTGTATAATTAGAGCCTACATAACAATAATAATGTAAGGGCACAATAATAACAATAGTGGGCTTCTATGGGGCACAATAGTAACAATATGGGCACTACATGGGTACATCAATATAATAAGAGGGTTGTACTAATAATAATAAGGGGTTACACTAGTAGTATAGGGGCCTAACATTGTCTTTCCAAAGATTCTCCTTATTTCTTCCCATTGCTGTTGGGCAGCTCGACAAGAGTTCAAGAGGTGTTCCTGTGTTTCTTGATCCTATTTACAGAGATAACACCTGGGAGGACCCTGAATTCCATGCTTTTGAAGTTGATCCCAAGTCAGAATGTGGCATTTACCAACCAACCATAGGAGGTGAGTCACTTTTGGCGACCAATTACCCTTCCATATTTGTTTCCATAGGGGTGAAATGGCATCTTATTCTTGCTGCATGATAAGATTGTATGCTTCTTTGATCATGAAGTTTCCCTTCGTTGAGTGATCGCATCTTAGTATGTCTGGACCTGTTCTAATAGCTATTTTCCTTGTCTTCATTTCTTTTATGTACAACTCCCTTTGTGTCATATCAATTTGCCTATCCCATTCTTCCAGATTTTTCCAAGTTCTCCAGGATTCCTCTTGGTGGTCTTCATTCCAGAACTCTTTGACATAGTTCAAACCTTCCTCTTTTGCCTTCTGGCATGTGTCCCTTAGAGCCTGAACATCATTCAGTTTCTCCCTTTGTTGCCAAGCTTCTTCCGAGAATTTGGTTGAATTTTCATTCCTAATTTCGTAGAATGCACTCTTGGAAACTACATCTCTGTTTTGATTCGCCAGATTCCATATTGCCAAGCCCTTTAGAGTTTCCTCAAGTCTTAAAATTTCCTCTGGTGTTGTTGGCATGTTATATTTTTTCATCCAGATTCTTTTCCATAGGTCTCCCCCTCCCATCATCCATCTCCACCAGAGCTTAGCCCCCATTACTTGGTTCAGAGAGTATGGATCTCTCAAGCCCAATCCCACTTCATCTTTACTCTTAACCAGGCCCTTCCAGGATATCAATGCCCACTTTCTTTGCTGCTTTGGTCCTTCCCAATGAATTTTTTGAATATTTCCACCATTTTGCGGCATGCACCTTTGGGGGTAGCCATTTTCGAGAGTTGGTAGATTGGAATTGATTGCAAGACGGCTTTGGCCAGTACTACTCTTCCTTCTATATTGAGGGTTTTGAAGGACCAATTGGCTAATCTACTAGAAAGTTTCTCAATGTTTTGTTTCCAATTTGCCATCTTTAGAGGATTCAAGACTAATGGAGTGCCAAGATATTTTGTGGGCAATTCTCCTGACCGGAAACCCAGTACTCTTTTTAAATATGTTTTGACATTTCCTGCAATGTTGAAGAAATATATTCACGATTTCTCCTTATTTACTTGAGTACCAGAAGCTTCCATGAAGAGGTCTAGGATCGCTTTCATTCTTTCTACTTCTCTGAGAGAAACTATGCATAACAACATGATATTGTCCACAAATTGTTGGTGTGTGATCGAGAGGTTATTCCCCCATATCTGCAGCCCTTTGATTTTCCTTTCCCACAATTCTTTTTTGATATATCTTGCTAACCCCTCCGCTGCAATGATGAAAAGGAAGAGGGATAGAGGATCCCCCTTTCGCAGTCCTCTAGAGGCCTTGAAGGTTGTAGATGGTGATCCATTCAAGTGAATGGAAATATTCGTGGTAGAGATCATGGCAAAGATCCATTCTATCCATCTATTGCAGAAATCGAAGGCCACTAGTACCGATTTAAGGTATGCCCAGTTCAGACAATCGTAAGCCTTGGAGAGGTCCAATTTGATCATCATTCTAGATTCTTTTTTGGTTTTCAAAGAATGCACTACTTCTTGTGATGCTACCAATCCATCCAGAATTTGGCACCCTTCCATGAAACCTATTTTTTCTGGGGAGATAATGCCGGAAAGGATTGGCTTAAGTCTTTTGGCCACAAGGGTTGCAATAATTTTATATATTACATTACAAAGGGCAATGGGTCTAAAACCTTGGGGATCTTCAGCCTTAGTAGTTTTGGGAATAAGAGACAGGAGAGTTGAGTTTAGGCCCAAACATACCTTCTGGTTTCTTCAAGATTCTTCTAGCACACCCAGAATGTTTTTTCCCAAGAATTGCCATTCCGCCTGGTAAAATTCCACCGTGAAGCCATCTGGTCCAGGAGCTTTATTCTTCTTCATCCCTTTCATTATCTTTTCCACTTCATCTAGAGTTGCTACCCTCATAAGAGCCAGGTTTTGATCTCTGGTAATCATGCTTGGTATCTCATTATAGATTCTCCCAGTAGCCTCTCTTCTGTCTTCTTGGGGTTCCGTAAGGAGGTCTTTGAAATGACTTACCAGAGTCTATTCCATTTCCTCATGTGGAGTTAAGTGAAGTCCTTCTTCATTCTTTATAGAGAAGATTCTATTTCTCTGTCTCTGCTGGATCATTGCCTCATGGAAGAACTTCGTGTTACTCTCTCCTTCTCGTAACCAGTTCACTCGTGATTTTTGTCTCCAAAGAATCTCCTCTTGTTTCCTTCTTTCTTCAATTTCGCCCGATCAGAATCCCTTCCTCTCTAGCAAGTTCCTCGCTTCTTCCTACTATTATAATTTGTTGCTAAAGTTTCTTCATCTTCTAGTCTAAAAGTTGTTGATATTTGACGATGTTTCCAAATTCCTCTTTGTTCCATTTTTTAATTTTCTCTTTTAGTTCCTTTAGTTTTAACTGGAAGGTCTGCATCCTGCTTCTTCCCCTTTGTTGGATTTGTTTCCACCATTCTTCCACATTCATCATGAACTTTTGGTCTCTGAGCCAGAAGGCCTCAAACCTGAAGGGACATTGCTTGGGGCTCGTTTTAGTGCCAAGTTCCAGCTTAATCGGCCAATGGTCAAAACCCATTCCCAAAATTATCATTACTTGAATGAATATGTCTCGATTTATGATTTGTTTTGATATTAGAAATCTATCCAGTCTCGAGGCAATTTGGTGTGTGGCTCCTCTTCTGTTATTCCATGTGTGAATCCAATTTATCATTCGTATGTCGATCAATCTTTGTTCTATAATCATTTCTCCGAAGGCTTCCATATCCGAATTTGATCTTTTGATGCCTCGTCATTTCTCCATTAGAGAAGTGATCATGTTGAAGTCCCTTCCAACAATCCATGGAGTTTCTGGGAAGAGGATTTGGATTTTTTCCAAGTTCTTAAGGAATATCCTATGTTCTCCCGGTATATGTGGACCATATACCTCAATGAGAAGGACCCATTCCTTAGATCCAATATTCCTGAATTTTCCTGAAAGAATTCGAGGTACACTGACCCAATGTTCAAATTGAATCTCCTCTGGGTTCTAGAGAATTACCACGCCCCCTGCACTACCTATGGCATCGTGACCTATTATCTCATAATGTGGCTTCAATTTGCTCAGAATATCTTTTAATTTCTGTTCTCTAATCTTTGTTTCTTGGACTATCATTATGTTAGGCTTATCTTTCTTCAGTCTCTCTTTTAGATATCTTTGTTTCCCCCTACTATTTAGCCCTCTAATATTCCAGGTTGTAATTATCATTTTAACAGCTTGAGGAGTTGTTGGAATGCCTCCAATAAAGGTACGACTCTTCCTGAGTTTACCAACATTTCGCCAACCATTTGGATGGTCTTGCTCATAGGTCTTCTTCCTCATTTTCTTCCTCCCTTCCCTGTAGTACCCGCATATGTGCTCTGTCCTCCTTGCGATCCTAGCTATTTTGGTTGATTTATTATGAATGCCCCTCTTTTTTTGTTGTACGTTTGGAACATGTTTTTGTATAATTACTTTTGGTCTTCTAGTATGAATCTTTCATCTAGATGCCTCCATTCTTGTAGAAATCTCTTCATGACTTGTTCCTTTTCACTTCCTTTGTCCTTCTGTGGGTTGATCTCCATTTGGGTCTAGTCTTGAGGGTTTTCTGTTCTCTCCCCTTCCTTCTCAAGTTCCATACTTGTTTTTTATTTATTTTCTCCTTTGTCTACCTTTATAGGCTCTGTTGTTTCTTCTTTGCTGTCATCACCTTCCGCCTCCATTTCCTCTTCTTGTAATATCTTGAACTTATTCTTAGTTTTCTGAGTTAATTACGTAGAGGGTGGTTTCTATTTAGTCGGTCCTTTTTTAATTTTTCTCTCATGAGGCACTTCTGTAAACCCTTCATCATCTTCCCCACTCGTCATTCCTCCTTCCTGGCATCCTCCTTTTTCCGAAGATCTATTGTTTCTACATTAACATTAAGAAGGCATGATTTGACGAGATGACCATATTCATGGCATCTTCTGCGGCGAAACAGAATATGCTCATAATCACTATGGAAAGCCAAATAATCACTATGGAAAGCCAAATCTAACACCAGAGATACCAGTGGACGCTGATAGTGGCATATCAATTAAACGAGAATTCCATGCGGTAAGAAAATCAACTGTGGCGCTGCTCTTCAATCCTCAGAGAGCAACTTTAGTAATATGCTTCTCTTATCATCGACTTTTGGTAATTGAGTGATCGATATAAAAATCATTGTTTACCAAATATAAATTAATGTCACATTTCCTAAAAAAATCATTCCGTACTACCATATCGCTCATCCTTAGAAATAAGTTATATTTTGCATTTGAAAGCATATCAATATGACAGCCGGTGGAATTAATTAATTGCATTGTGATGGATAGTTCATTACACGTTATTATTGCTATAAGTCTCGCTATACATATCTCTAGAAGTCTCTCCCAGCTGTCACCGCTGAGGTATGCAACGTTGACGGGACAGGGAGGCTACGTGTCTTCCCTAGCGCCGTTGATCTCACCAACCGTTACTGCAACGGAGGTGGGTCATTCAGAGGAACAGATCCACCTTCGTTCCGCCGACAATTATCTCATTTGCAACAGTGTGGTTATGAAGGGAAGCTCTGCAACCCTGAAACCCTAGCTCAGGATTCCTACGGTGGATCGACTTCCTGATATAATTTCTTTGTGTTTGTTTTCCGGGTTACCCATTCTTTGTTGTTGACATTGTCCGGTGAAAAAACCCCAGGTTACCTCCGGGCATGCAGGAGACAGAATGTTTCCTTTTAAAAAGAAAATTCGGGGTTATGACGACGTTTAATCCTAAAACAAAAAGTCACTTAAAATATCCTTCCATTGGTGACATCCAAGACCCACGTTACCATACAGCAATTAGCATTTTACACTACACACTTATCATTTAGAAATACGATGTATATTCAAGTTCCTTTCCTTCCAAAAAATTACACTCAAGAATCATTTTTTTATTTTATTTCTCTCATAACTCTAAGAATCAAATGATTTGTTCTTTATGTTTCATTTTTTTTATTTTATTTCTCTTATAACTCCCAGAATGAAATTATTTGTTCTTTATGTTTTAGTCTTTTATTTTATTAAATTAAATTTTATATATTTAATTTCAAATTATTTATTCTTTAGTTAGTCTTATTTATAAATTAAATTATTCTTTTATTTATTGAATTTAATTTTATATATTCCTTTTTTATTTTTTAAGTTTACAAATTGGGGATGGAATTAAACATTTTAATTTATTGAAAAGCCAAATTTTAAATTTTTTATGAGGAATTCAACAATGATGACATTAAGAAAATGAATTTAAATATATAAAGTAATTAAATGATGTTTTAATTATTGATAATAAGTAATTTAATAATATATTATATATATTTAACTTATTATATTATTTAAATATTTATTATAAAAACTTATAAGGTAAATTTTATTTTAAATTGTTTTTAATAATAATATTAATATATAATCTAAATCTATCTATCTATTATATATATAAATATATATATATATATATATTTAACTTATTATATTATTTAAATATTATTATAAACTAAAACTTAAATTAAAGTAAAATTTTATTTTAAAAATTATTTAAATATAAAATTTGAAAGAATTGATAGTTGATGGTATAGATAACTTTTAAATTTACAAAGGCTTATGGGCTTTAAAGTAAAGGTGACATGGTATTATGTTAAGTAACTTATGGGGTGATTCATATATGAGTTAAATATATATAGGTTGCAATAAACATGTAATACTCTTAACAATGTAGATTCTTAACTTGT
This sequence comes from Pinus taeda, assembly GCA_000404065.3. Classification (NCBI taxonomy): domain Eukaryota; kingdom Viridiplantae; phylum Streptophyta; class Pinopsida; order Pinales; family Pinaceae; genus Pinus; species Pinus taeda. The sequence goes on along the minus strand of APFE031002150.1, from coordinate 50,717 downwards.
AAATAGCCTTTGTTACAATATCATGGCTTATCACTACCACATTCCAATATGACACATGGTAATATGACATTTTGTTTAATTAATAAATTTTAGATAAATTAATTAAATAAGCATAACTAACTTAGAGGTAAATCTTAATCCTTATGTGAATAATGGAGGTTAAAACTCTACCATCTGCCTTATAATTACTATTAATTGAATTAAATTGTGGAGGACGAATAGACATTACCTATTTGCATAATTAAAAAGTTTTTTTTTTTTTTTTTTTTTAAGGAAACACTCGTGGAATATCCTACTAGTACTTCCTCATAATTTTGGCTTGATTTGGGATCTACACACCCCAAGGGTCGAACCGTGACCTATCCAAACTTTGAGAGAGACATTATATCTGGCTCACGACCACTTGAGCTAACCCTCGGGGTTGAAATATTTTAGATTTTATTTTTTTAATAATAATAATAATAATAATAATAATAAAAAATATATAATAATAATAATAATCCTTTTTTATTTTCTTTTTGGATCAAAATCAAAGCTTCTTTTTCTTTAAGCTTTAATAAAAAAATAATAATAATGAGTTGACGAAAAACCAAATTTATATATGAGATCCCTATGTTTTGGGGACAAGGACTCACTTTTGGGTAGCTATACGTTGAAAAAAATTGAAATTTTAAGTTTCTTTTAAAAAATGTTTATGGAAGTGTAAATGCTTTACCTCTTTTAGATATGAATCCATGGCCTTTCTTAACGTTTATCACCCTAAGAAAAAATTAACTATTTATTTACTTACATACGTACTTTACATGTATTAAAGAGATGACATATGGTTCACAGCACACCTTATACATGGGTCATGCAAATTATTATAATCTTCACAGATTAAGAATTATCCACACCAGATAACATATATATTTATATATATACTATGATCTAAGACTTAACATGTGCTCGATAGCATGGTTATATCATATGTGTTCAATTACATTGATTTATGGCTTTTGGGATCGATCCTTTCAACATCCTAAATACATTGTATTGTAAATTAATTTATGGCCTGACTGCCTAATACACATCCACCATCCAACTGGTCAGTTGATCCAGTGGCTAGGATGAAGGCAGAAAATAATAAGGTAATCATCCTCGCCTAGTTTCTCGAGTCTTCCTCTCATTTCCTCATCTGGCATTATCATTTTTCTAGTATGCAACAAGGTAACCAACTAGGCATGTGTTTCTTTGCTAGAACACCCTTATGGAAACTAGTAAGCCTACTCTCCTTCCTCTCCACCTTCTTTTCTTGAAAATGTGTTCCTTCTAGCGTTCTACAACACCTAAATAAACTCCTGAAGGTTATGTCTTATAGGTCATAGTTCTTCGCCATGAGCGTTAGTGGAGTTGGTGACCATAGCACTCTCCAAACACAGGTCTGCTGCCTATACCCTTTCCCCTTTCTTTTATACTCACTTGCAGGTTTTTTGAATTAAGTGAAATGATCAATATTTTTTGCCTTCTTTGTTGTTTGAAAACACTAGAGCATATGCATTTTGCGTATTTTTCAGGTAATTTGTTTCATTACAACATTTTTCAAGTTTTTCTTGAGTCTACAATGCAAAATTAATCAGGATGTCTCTCCACTTGACTGTGAAGCTGGAAATAACATCGATTCTCCCCCAGAGGTTCCACTCATCTAGACAGTGTAGGTCTAAACCCTGAGTTATGTAGCTTCCAACCCTCAATACCACTTGGTCTAGTTCAGAGTCTTAACTCAAAATATTTTTTTTAAGGGAGGGATTCACTCACTCAAAGTCAAACTGAAGAAATATTTGACTTTGAAGCATCCTTCTCACCTACACAGTTTCCTATGTTAGGATTTCATTTTTATTTTGGTATCTCTCTCGCTCCTTGGACTCTTTCCTTCCAAAAAGATCTTCCTTCCTTGGAACCATCCTTTTTGTAGGAAAGAAGAGATTTTCCAACTAACCTAACTATCTCGAAATATTTTTTTATATATATTATATATTTTACAATATTTCTTTTAATACTCACAACTTCCTTTTTCAATCATTTATGAGTCACATCATTCATTAATCTTTCCTCTAGACCACATTTTGTTAAGTTCAAAAAAGAAACAATAAATGTGAAAAGTAAAGATTAAAACAACAACAAAAATACATAAAGTATTCATGGGGTGTCACACCTTTTAGGATGAAACAAATGTATATAATAATTGTATTAATAGGTTTAGAATTTTTTTATCTTTTATTTTTTTAAAACTCAATATGAATTTTGATGAAAGTTATGCTTCTTTATCGATCATTAAAATTTTAACCATGAAACTTTCCCTTTAAAGATTATTTTTTATCCTTTTAAAATAACCAAAGTTAGTGTGTCCATCCTTCTACAAAACTTCATTCTCCATAAGAAATGAAAATCTATGTGTGTGTGTGTGTGTGTGTGTGTATGGATATGGATATTTTAATTGAGTTGGGTCATTATAGAACATAATGTGTGGCTTATACTCTAAATGATATTTGAACTTTCTCACATAAAGTCTCCAGAGCCTAATACGATCTACTTTTGTGTCTTAGACAATATTATATTTGTCCTAGCACTAAGGTGATAAATTGAAAAGTCGCAATCAGGTGATAGGAACATGGACACAAGAATATGAATCTTCTTTCTAAAAGTGTGAGAAACCTTTTAGTTTAACTACCTATGGACCACTTTCACTACCATGTAACTTACTAATTAGACTATTAAATCAAACTTTAAATAAAGATATCCATATTGTGGATTTGTCAATAAAAATAAATGATATGACTTCTATTTCATTTCTAAGAGTTTTATTTCTTTTTTAGGAGGAAAAGACATGTTTTTAGGACAAAGAGTACACTTGACCAAGACAAGGATAAGAGAAATTCCATCATCAACCTTTATTAGTTTTACTATTGATATGAGTTAGATTTAAACTTTAGAAATTTTAGAAACCAAGAAATGAAATACATATCTATTATCCTTTTTTAAATGAAGCATATACATTATATTAACATGGAGTCTAAAAATTAATAGAATGAAAACCTATCATCACCTTTAACATCCCCTACTAAAGAAGTACCTAACTCTAACTCCTGACCAACAAGTAGAGATAAAATCAATAAAATGACAATTATTATTAAATTATCAAGAAACCTAGTTGTTTCTTCTAGAAGAAGCAAATACTTACAAAAGAACCATAAAATATATTTTTGAATATAGAGCTATGATGATCTATATTATATGATGAGGCTCAATAAAAATGATGTGATAGATTTACATGTTTGAAAACATGAACTAAAGAGCTTAATTGTTGACTCTAGCATTTGTTTACACCATTCTATGGAAAAGAAGCATATTTTCATGTATTTATAGACATGCATTTTATGGAAGATTTAATTCTTAGATGAACTATGGTTTTTGACAAATCTCTCTATAATAATAAGGTGGTTCTACTATATTTTCCTAGAAATTTATAGGTAAATTTTTTCTTAGGCCTCCATGTTATCTACCTTGAGACTGGTAAATTATATGGGGTGGGTCGTGGCTATTTTCAAGATCAATATAGTTATAGGTGTGACCCATTGGGAGGACCTCACCCCCCTATGTAGATGGCTAAATCACTACCAAATATCATGGGAGTTTAGAAAACCAAACATTGATTGTTACCATAACCCATAGTTTACTTTATACTTACACAATTTTCGACTTAATTATGGAGGGAAATGGATCAAGACTTTATACAATGTAATAGAGTCTAGCTAAGCAAGGCCACATTGACACACTATCCATTCCAATGATAGGCCACATCATTATCATTAATGCTCAAGTTGTGAGTAGACTTGTTATTGCTTGATAGAGGCTCTTGTACATGTCGCAATTTCATCCAATGTTAATATGAAACAATATTGATAGACTTCATTGATAATATATAAATTACATTTTATTCTGTTTGCAAATGTCTAATTATTTTCTTTGTAGTTATTATGTGCTTATCATACATATGTCAACATGGGATTCAGTGATCACTTCCATTATTGATGGAACAACTGAGGTGGTTTTTTGTATAGATATACCTCACATGTGAGTTTTATGCATGCTTCTCCACTATTATTTTATTTAATCAAGTTCTATTAATCATTAAATACCTTTTTTATTGCTTTAAATTATTAAACTTAAGAATAATATTGTTTTAATATTATTATTTTATATATAGAAAAGGTTTCATGCTTCACCACAATATATTCTGTCTAATGGAAATGGTGCATAATATTACATAGAAAAAAACATGGTAATAATATGTAATAAGCATATAAATGAGAGTTTCAAACAGAACTATCATTTCTTTTGAAAGAAGAAATTATAATGAGCTATAAATAATAGATTATTTCCCAACATGTTATTTAAGTGAGTTACATAACACACTTTATTCTGTTTAAGTGTACCATTGTCCTTATATTTTTAGGCCTCTAGTTTGAAGTGTACTCTCAAGGCCATGATTTAAGATAAGTATATTTCTGCATGCAACCAAACTAAAATAAGAACTATTCATTTTCTTTACTCAATCATGCATAATTGAGATGATGACAATGTGTTTGAATTACAAGGGAAGTGGAGCTTTGAAGGTTTTTCCATTTCCTTTACAAAAATTATGTAATTGATAGGGTGATATTGTTTTTAAAATAAGGGAAGTAATGGCTTCAATACTTCCTATGATCACACATATAGACAACCACAACCTACGCTGGAAAATATCAATCCTAGTTGAAACTATATTACAAATGTTGTGCCACTCAACATTATTACTACATGATTTATACATAATCCATGCTAGTTTCCCTTCACACAAACTTAACACTAAATAATCAACTTTCAAAATTTGTAGCATTTGTTTTGTATTCCTAAGGTTGAAATTAGTTATATGAAAATCTATCCATATTATTATCAATAAAAAATGTAGTTGTACTCAAATTCCATATATAGCGCAAAATTGATATAGATGGACAATTTCAATATTATATGGATTTCACCATAAAAAATCCTTGTTGAATGACATTATATATTTTATGTAAGACATATTTCCCCTAAGAAAATTTTATATTAATACATAGAAAGATGACATACCTTTGACCATATTAATGTTAGTGGCCTTTCAAATAGCTGCACTTTATATAATATAATCTGTAGTTTTATTTTGATGTTTTTAGTAATGACCATCCTTAATTTTTGCATCAATGAAAGCACTAACATGTGTTGGCATGTATGATAATTTTTTATTTTTATTATATCATCATTAGAAAGGTGACAATATGTGATATAAATGAAAAATATAAATTTTTAATCCTATATCACTTGGAGCTAATTATAAGATTTGTTGTGACTCTCCACTCCTCATTGTAGTCAAAGCCATAGGTTTCCATTAATTGATTTCCTTATTGATTTTCACCATAGGGATATCATTGGCTTGTTGAAAAGCATGCATATTTAATATTTAGGTCAATGTGAAAGAGAATGTGTTCTTCAATATATATTTTAATTAGACTTTGAGTATCCATATCCTTAAGTGCATACTTCAACATAACTTGGATATAAAGGTTTTGCAAGTGTGTTAGGCATAAAACCTATAAATCACATCCACTATATGTAATTATACTCTTCATAGTTAAAATCACTATTGGTTATTTGATATCAAAATGAATTTAATGGGGTTGAAGTTGGATAATTACATAGTTTTTTCCACAATCTCATAAGTTTTTATAGCAATCAATTAATTCATCATTTAAAGAATCTAAGATAAGAGGTTCTTCAACATAAAAATTGAATATCCTCTTAAATAAATTAGTCTTACATTACCATTATTCTAATTTAAACCCTATGGGACATCCTAATTATAAACCAATATTCAATATGCAACCACGTCCAATACTTGCAAGTGGATATATTGATCTAGTTGGATATCAGTGACGACCTACCTATTCCACTAGCTCAAAGCACAATTCTCCATCTTCATAGTATTTCTATAAGTTTTTGGGTCATGTACTTCTAACATCATTTTTGAGATCCTAAACTAGAAATAAACAAGAATTATATGTGCTAAAAACTGTCAACTTTAGGGCTGCTGTTCAGTCTACAACAACTTTACTATTATGCTTTTCTTATTATCCATGTCATACATTTACAAATTTATGTTTGAAGAATTTCCACATGCAAAAGAGCCTCTATCAGTCAATAACAAGTCTACTCACAACTTGAGCCTCTTATCTTCATTGCCTTTGTTTGATTGCTCTGCAACTGAGTAAGTGTTTCTTCATGGCAATGAGGATTTCTGCCTACCAGAACCATACTCACCGCAAAGCTGCAACATGTTCTATCCCTTGGGTAACTACACAAAACTTTCCTTGAAGGTTTTGTTATTGTTAATATCACTCATATTTCTCCCAAATGTGTGAGCAAGAGTTATGACCAGACTATGTTGAACTTTGCAAGTTGTTCCTTCTTATGTCTTCTCCTCAACCTCAAATGGAAGTGATTTCAAAAATATTTGTCCTCACCTAGGTATAGACTATGTTACTAGCATAGTCTTTGGTATCTATGTCTTCGTCCTAGAGAAGGGGGCAGAATCTAACCCCAGGTTCTTGGCTTATCGATGCAGGTGAGTTTTGTAACTCTAGGGCTATCTCATAGGTAGCCATTTGTTTTAGTTTCATTTAACATTAGATATTTTTTCTTGGTGAGGTTACTCCTAACACCATTCGTATTTTGATTGTAGGCACAACCTCTTGTCGAACCTTCCTTCTTAGCACTTTGGCCATGAGAGTAGTGTACTCGTGTTTCTTCTATCTAGGTTTCCTTCCAGGTTGGTTTTATAATAAACCCATGACAAATTTATCATTTAATAATATTTTCGGTTGCCTAACTACTTCGCATGAGGATGTTGAGCTGAGGCATTACCCTAGTTTTCCTGGGTGTTAGTGTTTTGGTGGCTCGCACACCTAGGACATGGATGGGTGAACCAATATTTGTTTTTAATGTTAACCTGGAATCTAACTGTGCATACAATTTATGAATCTCTCATGTTGTAATGATTAATTTATTTTTAATTATGGTGTAAATAGAGGTATGATATCATTCCCTACGGGAACAGTTTGATACATGGTTGTTCGGTTTACCCAGTCAAGGGTTTGTTTGTTTTCATTTTAATTTAAATATTCGTTGCATAAACAAAATTTGTTGGGTAATTTCTTCAAGAGGTAGTCCTTGAGTCAATGGCTGGGTTGAACCTAACATTTTTTTCTCTGGTTAATAGGAAATATCGTTCCTCCTTTGAAGTACTATGTTCGAAGTTCTATATTCTTTATGTTCGATTGTTCTCAAATTGCGTCTATTCTCTGCAAGGTCTATGGATTTCTTGTTTTAATTTAGTTGTGAATATTTAAAGGTTGCAACTAGCGTTCCACCATGACTTATATGTGTATATCTAGTCCATTTACTTTACAGTGATGTATGTGCTACTCTTTATGGGAACTAATTTGTTTCGCTCTTGACCCTAAGGTGAAAGGTTCCTCGATTTCGACATTGTTTTCAATTATCCAATTTTCCTTTTTCCTCATGTGACTCTTAAAGATATTTTTGAATTTTTGGTTCATGCTTTCTGTTCATTTGTTGAATTGTATCTTTCCCAGATTGTAATTGTTGCACACACAGTATAGTAGTTATTCCTTGTTCAAGTGAATAGTCCTGTTAGTTTTAATCTAAGACAGAAAATAGGTAAATGTTTATTACCTAACATCATTGAATTAATAGTAATCTTTATAATACTCATTTCATTTGTTTATAATAATATAACAGTACTAACAATACCATTTATTATTAATCATTGAGATATAAAAGTTTAGGTACTTATATGTTCACTTCCTTGTAGCCAATAGTTCCTCTTCGGGAAGATCTCACCACCTAGCTGCAATTCTAGAAATTACATCTAGACTCTCCCCCGAGATCTTCCTCCTCCGCATATCAGTTATGAGTTTTGTCACAATTTGCTATATTGAGACATCAAGACTAACTATCCATCATCAAGTCACATACCTTTATGACTGTACTCCAGATTTCTCATTGGTTTATTCCACCCATCTCAAGGAATTTCTGATGGCGGTAATCTACTCCCTTAACCAATCTAATATTTTACTCTCCTCCATTCTCCAACCCCCAAGGACTTCCTTGAATTCTTCCTTTGAGGACACATGTGAGTAACCACCTTAACTGTCTTAGGAGGTTAAAAATTGCTTCTTTCAGTTCTTGCCAAAAATATTTTAACTCTTATTATTCATTCCTTGTAAAAATGTTCTGGCCACCCAGCCATAATTATTTAATGTTCTTTATCGAACATTTGATGAGCAAGTCATAATGGTAAATAAAGTAATAAGTAAAAATAGTAACAAAATTTAAATTTCCATGTAACATGGGGTGTTACATCTTACCCTCCTTATGAGGAACACTGTCCCTGGTGTTCTCTTTGAATTACAAAATAGTGTAGGATAAGCTTTTCACATGAAATCCTCTTCTTCCCAGTTGGCTTCTTCCAGGCCAAAGCTCTTCCATTGCACTTTAACCTGGGTGATGGCTCATTTCTGCAAGGGTTTTTCTCTCCGCTTGAGAATACAAAGAGGTGGTATCAGAAATTCTGCTTCTGTTTTGACCTACACATTTTCAGAGACTATCATTAGAAATTTTCAAAGAAAAAATTATAGACTACTTGTTTTATTAACTTATTTACCTATACATTTTCCCAGTCAATTATATGCTTAGGGTTGTACAAATATTTTTTTAACAAGGACACATGAAAAAAATTATGAACCCAAATATGGATTGGTAATGTGAGCTTGTATGCTACAAGTCCAATCTATTCCAATACTTGAAAAAGTCCAAAATAGCGAGGTGTTAACTTAGAAAAACCCCCCCATTGCAAGGTAGTTTCCTTATATATGTGATCCCCCACCTGAAGCTCCCTGTAAGTTCTTTGTTTTTCCGCATAAAATTTCTATCTAACCTTGACAACTTTTAAGTTCTGACGTATCCTTTTAACTGCCTCCTCCTTCTCGGCTAGCATATCAGGACCCAATGTTAGTCTATTGATAGGACTATTCCAATATATGGGTGCCCTACATCTCCTTCCATTCAATGCCTCGAAGGAACTCATTCCCAATGACTCGTGTTGTCCGTTATTATAAGAAAACTCTACTGAGTGGAGGTAGTCTTCCCACTTATGTGGTTGTTGCATCAAATACATTAGCAACATAACTTCAAAAAGTTTATTCACCCACTCCTGATCATCTGTCTAGGGGTGGTACGTGGTACTAAATGGGATTTGTGTGCCCAATCCAAAGGAAAGGGTTTTCTAGAAATTGCATGTAAATTTTACATGCCTGTCACAAATTACCACCATGGGTATTTTGTACAATCTAAAAATTTCTCTCATAAAAATATCTACAATTTCAAAATTTTTAGAAGTGGATTTAATAGTATAAAATGAGCTTCTTTTCTTAGCTGATTAACCACCACTATAATTGAATCGTGTTTCTTTTTGGTTCGGGGAAAACCTATGATGAAATCCAAGATAGTTATCTCCCATTTCCAATGAGGAATAGGTAGAGGTTGCAGTAGTCTAGCGAGGTGTTGATGTTCCACTTTCACCAACTGACACTCGAAACATTTAGCTAAATATTCAGTAATATATTTTCTTAAACCCGGCTAGAAATAACCTTCCTTGATAACCGAAAGTAGTTTTTGGTACCTTGGGTGGGCGTCATATGGTTTCCTCTAAAATTCGTCTAATACCAATTGTTTAATAGAACTTTGATTAGGAACATAAATTTGATTTCTGAAAGTTAACAATTTATCCAGATTTATGCCATATTCAGAATTTTCCCCCTTATTCTAGGCATTAATTGTCTATTGCCAAAGAATGGCATATTTTAGCACTTTAAGAGATGCTTCTTTAATCATATCAGGGAGGTTTGATTTCACTTGACTGAATTTTATTTCATAAAGACAATGAAACTTTCTTCTTAATGCATCGACAACCTGATTTTCTTTCCCCTTAAGGTGCTTCATTTCAATGTCGAATTTGCTTAAGAAGGTTGTCCACCTCGCTTGACAGGCATTTAAACATGATTGGTTAAAGAAATTTGTAAGACTTCTATGATATGTTAATATCATAGATTTCTTCCCCAATACGTAGTGTCACCACATTTTTAGCGCATGCACTATTGTTGTTAATTCAATATCATAAGCTTAATATCACTCCTCATACTCCTTCAATTTGTGGGATTCATAAGCTATAATTTTCCCTTCTTGCATTAATACTCTGTCAACGCCGCCTTCGTTACTTGCATCTCTGCAAACAAAAAAATATTTCTCTGGGTCTGCCACCTTTAATTCAGGTGTCATAGTAAGTAGATGTTTTAATTTCTCAAAGCTTTTCTTCCATTCAATTGTCCACTAGAAAATTTGCCCCTTCTTTTGTAATGAGGTCATGGGAAAATAATTTTTTGAGAATCCGTTAATGAATCAATGACAGTACCCAGCAAGGCCCAAGAAGGACCTAATATCAACAACATTCTTCGGGGTGGCCCACTCCATAACTGCCTTAATATTCTTCGGGTCTACCATTATACCTTCTGCTCATATGACATGACCAAGATATTATATCTGACTTGTAAAAGTCACACTTGCTATACTTAGTGTACAACTAATTGTCCCACAGGTTCTGCAACATAATTCTCAAGTGATTTTCATGTTCCACCTAATTCTTAGAGTAAATCAATATATCATCAATAAAAATCATCAGAAACTTATCTAAGTATGGCTAAAAAATACCATGCATCAGACTAATAAAAGTTTTTAGGGAATTTGTGAGACCAAAAGGTAACACCTCGAACTCATAATGACCATAACAGGTTCGAAAAGCAGTTTTACAAATGCCTTATTCCTTAATCCTTATTTGATGATAGTCAGATAATAGATCAATCTTGGAGAACACACTTCCTCCTCGAAATTGATTGAATAAATTATTAATTTTTGGTAACGGGTATTTATTTTTTATAGTCAGTTTATTCAAGTGACGATAATCAATATATAATCTTAGAGTTCCATCCTTTTTCCATATAAGCAATATGGGTGCTCCCCATGGGGGCACACTAGGGTGGATATAACCTTTATCAAGCAGTTCTTGCATCTTCATTTTGAGTTTTGTTAACTTAGATATGCTCATATAGTAAGGAGTTCTAGAAACATAAGCTGAACCTTGAACTAGTTCAATCATAAAATCGATATCATGCTTAGGTTGTAACCTAGGTATGGACTCAAGAAACACATCAACAAAGCCTTGAATGACGGAAATATCTTCCAGGGAAGTCATTTTTCTCTTGGAATTTAAGTATCCTACTTGTACAAGATAAATTTGACAAACTTTACTAATGCATTTTCCTAGCTGGTTAGTAGTAATACGGCATAACTTAATATTTTTCTTAATTCCTTGAATTTCCTTCCTCTATCCTAATTCAATAAGGTTGCTAAATTTTTTTCCATACAATCTACTAAGAACCAATTTCCTTCCAACCAATCCATCCCTATTAGAACATTGTATGACCCCAAAGGGATTATACTTAAATTAACATAAATCTATTGTCCTGAAATAATCACAAGACAATGTTTTGTTTTTGCAACTACCCTTCGCTTCTCCCCTATGGCTAATTGGAGTAACCAAAGTTTTCGAAATTTACTTCTTTGCATCCGGCATCCCCCTACAACCTGAGGACTAACATAGATTAATCTAGCACCTAGATCAAACAATATAGAGATAGATTGATTAGCAATCATAACTTCACACTCAATCATGGCGAGTTGGTATTCTGCTTGATGGTCATCAAGCGCAACATTAATTCTAGGCATACTCCTCTCCACCTCCCCAACTGTGGAAGCTTCTTGCAGGCTCAAAATTTGTTTCGTTCTTCCCTATGTGGATAGGTTTTGTAATAATGTGGTTCTCAACACCCCCAACACTATAGAGGTTGTTTATATTACTAGTAATTAACATACTTATTAACTCCCTCAGTCTACCTATTTTCAGTAGATGCTGGCATATTTGGTTGATTCCTTTCTCAAAATTTATTGAAGGGCCTTTTCTATACATTTCTTCCACTGGATACATTTGTCTGTCTGTTTTGGGGAAAACTTCTCCCCCTCTAGTTGAAACCTTCTTCCAAACCCTCACTCTTCTATTTCATTCGTTGATAAAAGATGCATGATTTTCAAACAATGTCATCCATCATATTTGGGTAATCAAATTCCACCTTCTCCTTCATGAAGTTATGTTGAATACTAATAAAATGTTGAATCTTGGCCTTTTCTTCCTACATATATAGTACATACCGTAATAGAGAGGTAAATCATTTCACATATTTGTCCATAGTCAAAGCTCCCATGTGACTTGCTCTTCATCAATTTTTCTTACAATTTTTATTTCTTCCAACCAAAGGGTGGACTTAATTATTTATTGATAAACTTCCACCCACACCTTGAGTTTATCATTGTAGTCATGGTTATGGATATATGTATGCATATTGATTAACCACACTTCCACTGCTTCCTATGACTCAACTTCAAGGATTGAGGGTTCTATCTTACTGAATTCCCCTTGTAGTTTAGTTCTTTTTATTTTTTATTTTTGTTGATTAGAAACATTATCAGAATGTCCTTCTTCATCCTCCTCATGTATTTCCCCTAAGTAAACATTATCTTCCCTGTGATGGAAAATCATGGTTTTCTCTCTGTTACGAGCACTAGGGTCTGGCCCTCATTGATTTTGTTGATTGGACATGGTTTTTAGGATGCTTTCATGCTCTTGTCATAACCTTTTGTTGTATGTCCTCAAATTAGTCATTTTAGCACATAACTTCTGAACAGTTTCAAGTAGGGTCACATTAGCCTCTTGAGATTCTTCTCCCAATTGTATCCACATATGAAGGTTAGACCCTACATAAGCCACTCCAGGCTGATTTGGATGTCTGTGACCAGTTTGCATTCTAATATTTTATCTTTATCTTTGTGCTCAACCATTCATATTCACTTAGCTTGTTATATATATATATCCCAAAAGCCTCAATGTTGTAAATCAAGCTTTGATACCACTTGTAACAAAAATTACAAACAATTTAATTACCCAAATATATATAAACAAAAAATAATTATCATTATAATTTTACCATTTTGTAAGCTATGGCATTCCATGGAATTTAAGGTTGACATGACATGGTTTCTTTGGTTTGTACATTTCTTTTTATGACATATCTCAAATTGACCAATCCATGCAACACGTTACACATTAATCACAGTGACTTAACACTTTAGTGCATGACTTCAGAAGGTCTGATAACTCAGGACACTCGACATATCTTGTGTTGTGCAATCGTGGCTTGGGAATTTGATGGTTCTCAATAGTAAGGGTTTATTGGGGTAATGAACTCCCCTGTACTGTATTGTGAATGAGGTCATTTGGGTTTTCTTCACCTCATTTTGATTACTCTACAATCGGGTAAGTGTCTTTTCATGGCATGAGGGTTTATGCCTACTAGAACCCTTCTTACTCGTAAGCTGCAACATGTGCTATCCCTTGGGTAACTAAGCACAACTTTCCCTAAAGGATTTGTTATTGTTAATATCACTCATCTTTCTCCAATATTCACGAGTAAGAGTTTTGACCAGACTGTGTTGAATTGTGCAGGTGGTTCCTACTTATGCCGACTCCTCATTCTCGAAAGGAAATGATTTGGAAAATGTTTGTCCTCACCAAGGTAGAGACTATGTTACTAGTATAGTTTTTGGGATCTATGTCTTCGTCCAAGGGAAAGGGGCAGAATCTAACCTTAGTTTCTTGGCTTATAAGTGTAGGTGGGTTTCACAGCTCTAGGGCTATCTCACAGATAACCATTGTTTTAGTTTCATTTATCATTCAATATTTTTTCTTGGTCAGTTTCCTCCTAATAGCGTTTTGATTTTGTTTACAGATATAACCTCTCATAGAACCTTTCTTCTTAGCACTTTGGCCTCGAGAGCAGTGTACTCATGTTTCTTCTATCTCTACTCCCTTCCAGGTTGGTTTTACACTAAACCCATGATGGATTTATCATTCAACAAGGTTTTTGGTTTCCTAAATACTTAGCATGAGGATGTCTGGCTAAGCCATTGCCTTGCTTTTCCTGGGTGGTAGTGTTCTGGTGGCTCAAACGCCTAGGACCTAGACGGGTGACCCAGTATCTATTTTTAATGTTAGCTTGGAACCCAACTGTGCCTATAATTTATGAATCCCTCATGTTGTAAGGATTAATGTATTATTTTTAACTATGGTACAAATATAGGTTTGATATCTTTCCCTATGGGAATAGTTCAATACATGGTTGTACGGTTAACCCAGTCGATGATTTGTTTGTTTTTGTTTTAATTTAAAGATTTCTTGCATAAACATATTTTGTTGGGCAAGGTTGAATGAAATGTGTTTTCTCTATTTAATAGGCAAGATCGTTCCTCCTTTCAAGTACTCTGTTCAAATCTCTATATTCTTTATGTTCATTTGTTCTCAAATTGGGTCTATTCTTTGCAAGGTTTGTGCATGGCTTGTTATAATTCGGTTATGAATATTTAAAGGTTACAACCAACATTCTGCCAAGAATTATATGTGTATAGCCAGTCCATGAATTTGAGTTTTGGGATTAAATCTATCACCTGGACAAGGTTTTAACAACAACAGAATGTGACTTCCACTTAATCATAATGTAGACGATTAACTATGATACTTAACTTTATCTTCAATTGATAAAATAGTCGTTTGGTACTTAAAAGTACTCCATACTTAACTAATCATGTCATATGCTCTTTTATACCTCTTCCAACATCTTATTGACCATGAATAATTTAGTGTAGGTATAAACTTATTTCCTCTTCATGAGTTATAAATGAAAATTATAATGTTTTCAATTCCACACCCTTTAAATTTTTAGGCACTATGTGTACGAGGGTGTGATCGTAGGGTATTTACTTGTTAACACCTCCTTTTAACATTAAGTCACCCCTGAAACAAAGAGATAAGTTATCAAATTTATTAGCATGAATTCCCACATGGTTTATGCAACAATTTTTATGTTTTCCTATTCAACACAAACAACATTATCAATAAAATTTGTTAGGAAAACTTCCCAATATTGCTTGGTAGGGAATAGTGGTACAAGATACATATTCCAGCTGGTATGATTATGACTTAAGTGAATAGATTTCTAGATGTCCCTATCCTTGCATAACAACCTCGATTACTAGTACCACATAGTCATCCCTATTGTTGAATCATTCTAATGTTTACTGTTGCATGATTCATTATCCTTAGAACTTTCCGGATGCATGAATTATGCTATTACTAGCATAATATCCTTATATCATCATAAGTTGTATTAATGTGAAAACCTTTTTGGTTTATCAAGAATTTACTTATTAATTCAGACCATGATGTTCCGAATCTAGCGTACCATTCATGTTATTCATTAGGCTGCTTTGAATTTCTCTAATGTATCAAGCACCATCATGTCTAATTTACAAGTATACTTTACTCAGCTATGTAAAAACCCACTGATTATTATTCCCTTATCACTTTCCTCAAAAGTTATAATTGTAAGATCTTCAATCATCCTACTATAAGCACCTTTCTGAAAGGTTCTTCTCTATGGGATATTAACGGAACCCCATCTGTATCAAGATGGATATGTCCATTAAGTTTGTGGAGTTTGAGGTTGCACATTTTAAGTTATATTAGAAATTTGAGTGAAATTTTGAGAATGTGCTCATAAGATTAATAATGTCTTTCTACTATTAACCAAGAAGTACTAGGACTTGATTTTACACTCCCATTATGT
The DNA here is from genome assembly GCA_000404065.3 of Pinus taeda. NCBI lineage: Eukaryota > Viridiplantae > Streptophyta > Pinopsida > Pinales > Pinaceae > Pinus > Pinus taeda. The sequence continues at coordinate 34,731 of APFE031002150.1, read as the reverse complement.
ATTTACACTAGGGGTACTTTTGTTGTCACTCCCATTGAATTTCTTATGAAGGTCATACAATTATTAATGTATGATGTCTTCCTACATATAGTAACTTGTATTGCATGTGTGCTTACTCTTCACACTTTGACCCTGGTTCAGTCTATATATGAATATAAATTTTGTTTTTCTTATTAGTTACAATGGTTTAGGTATGGTTTCACTCAAGAAATTGTAGGTCCAAACTATGCATATGTTACCTCCTAAGGTTAAGTTCCCTTCAACAACATTTTCCCCAATAAAAAAATTACATTCCAAATGGATTGCATCATTACATATAGATGCACTAATCAAAAGATTAAATTGAAAGACAATTTGTACAATGAAATAGTCTTATACTATGACCTTTACTTCATGATCTTAACAACATTTCATAGGAACCTTTACAAATAGATATCCCTACATAACACCTTAGAATTTATTCTAGGATGGAACCCACTTAATTAACCATGAACTTTTGTTAATGTGGATAGTATGTCTTGGGTCTCTTACTTGATGAGATATGATTTCCTTTTATATACTTTACTTTTGTTTTTTCCTCGTGTTTTCCACGATCTATGGAAAAGAAACACTTGACATTTATTTTATTAGTTGTGATAAGAGTGGCATTTTTATATGACTAACACAACAGGTCATAGCTACCAGTAGATCAACACCCCATTTTGTTGTAAACAGAGGCTCAATTTTACATGAGTATTGTAGCCTTTCCTTTATGTTAGAACTATTTGGGAGTTAGTTGCTCAAAAAGAGTCTTGAAAGAAAAATGATGCTATCTGCAACTAATCATTCACCATCATTGCTGCCACCCAACTTTCTTGAAGTCATGTACCATCATTCAGGCTATTTCATTTACTGGGCAGAAACGTCATATTATTTCCATCGTTTTCATGACTCTTTACTATTGCTTATGCAATTGATGATCTATAATAAAAGTTAGTAATATTTTCTCCTGTATGCTCTTATTGAGATAAATTGGAGACAATGTTCTCTCCACTATGCTCTTAATGTGTTTCCAAAAACTCATTCAGGTGTCTTTTTCACAAATTGAGAGTAGATAAAATTTATTTAAAATGATGAAATAAACTATCCCAATTTGTAATTACAGATTTTCAAACTTGAAACTAAGCATTCAACAACACATGCATATGAGAACAATTAACTTTTACACATTCAAGAAAATATTATGATTTAACCCAGAACTCATTATTTTCAAGTCCAATGGGGCATCAAGAGAGACACTTTAACCTTGTGACCTTGAATCTGAAAAACATCAATCAAACAACATAAGCATATAAACATATTTGACTTTTTTCATGTTAAATATGGATCAATTTGAGTAAATAGTTGATATAGACTTGTTTCCATTAACAAATAAGGTGTACGACTCAAAAGCATAATTCAATCCAAAAAATCACCAAGACATTGGGTTTAGTATAGGCAGTGTCGCACAATTATAGTGTTCTAGATCCATGGATAAGGTTGAAAGGGAACAATCGTCTTTATGGTGATCTTTTACGTCCATCTAGTGGGATAGATGTGGTTGCCTTAATTCACATGCTTTCAAAAGTTGTGTTAATTCTGAAAGTAGTAACCTCACTAAAACAAAAGGCAAAAAAATCAATCTACTAGTAATACTATTTTGTCACTCTGGAATACCATTTTCTCAAAAGCATGCTAGGCATACTCTACACTCTGGCATTTGGCATAGATATCTAAGAGAGCGTTTTCGACAAACAAGTTCAATACAATTCCATCCCGAGTGAGATAATAGTGGATTTCCTTACCCCATTCTAGTGTTATCCAATGGCCACAAACTCGGAGCACACTAGAAATAGTGATATAGTTTGTTCTCGCACCTCTCGGTTTCATCATAGGGAATGTTTCCACCACTCCAGGTCCCACATGACTACACAAGCTTTGAGAACACTCAGAAACGTAAGGATATCAAGCAGCATATCTGACTTATTATGTCAATGCTTTCTTGTTGCATGCACTTTCAATAGACATAATACATCATCTGAATTACCAGCAGTAGTACTTGTTGTGCTCAACACCTGTTTACACAACAATGTAACATCTCTTACTTTTAGACAACAACCATCATTGTATATGCAACTATATATATATATATATTTGACGGGTTGTTGCATTTACTTCGTTGGATCTTGGTCAATCACACTATAAGCTAAGAAATGTCTACAACACATTTAATCTTCAAGATTTTGTTTTTATCCTATCCATATTATTATGTAATAGAAACTTTATTATGCTACCACCTTAACTATTCCAAAATCCCTTAATTTACACTCTGAATCAAAATAATCAATATATATATATAATATATATATATATATATATATATATATAACCTTAAATGTAGGGCTTGGGAGAGGTGCACCTTAATTTGATAGCAATATGAGGTAGGGTTGGTTGAATTCCTTTGAAGACTTCTTTAGAATTGAACCAATACTAAATTCCTTATAGGGTACTACCCTCAGAGAAGACACGTCTTGATATATGGCCTAGATGGGATAGAGTTTAAATGGATTCCTTAAAGATATCCCCACAATGCCACAAAAATCAAACAATTAGAACCATTGTCTTACAAGGACCACACTTTTCCAAAATGAATAGAAACTACCCATTTCTAGACAATCATATACTTTAAATGATTTGATATATTTTATATTGAGTGGATTAACATATACATGTTATTACTTCCACATTCCCTCAAATAAACCATTTTTCTATTTAGATTCAACCTTAAGGAATCCTAATTTCCTTTGATTGCAAGTAATCAATATGATACTTGCATGCTTCAGACTCCTCCTTTAAATTATTTTAAGATTTAAGTTCAATCCTTTATGGCTTTTGGGCTACTTTCCTTATAAAAAATTTATAACCAAAACCTTTAAGTGAAACCCCTTATTTTTTTAGGACCTAATTTAATTCCCTCATTCATATCTTACAGATGTGGATTGGCCCATAGGGCACAATATTTGAACTTAATGCTCTGATAACATTTGTCACATAACCCCTAATCCTAATTTGGCAAATGCCTACTAGGCTCCCATTCCTTATATTTGCTTTAGTTAAAATTAGATCTAAATAGTCATCACAAATATTACATGAAAAAATATTTATCATGCACTATACTCATATTTTTCAAATTTAAAAAAGATTAAAGTAACGAGTCACACCGCTTGGGCATAATACTACAACCTCCTTCTATGCTTTACTCAATTCATGATGTGGACTCTTAGGTTAAATAAATAGAACCTTAATACAAGCTTCCAAATCAACCCTTATACATGTATTATAACTCGGGAGAACAATCAACAATGGGCACTCAACAGGACAAGATTATGCATAAAGACTTTGTTCCTTTGCTACCTCAATATCGACATAGATGAAAACTTGACATAAATATACTAAAGCTAGTATTATTGCCCATAACGCAATCATAGTCCTACTGCCATGGTCGCATGTAATGTTAACATGTGTATCTTAAGTAATATGCACAATTAGTTAAAAGAGTAGCGTTGGATGCATAATACATAACATAGATAACCTAAACCATAGTTTATACACTTGAGCCTTGACCACAGTTACTCAATTTACATATCTATCTCAAGCATGATTATTCACTATCTTAAACAAAAGATAGGATAGCACCAATACTGCATAAGATCCACATATTATGTTTCTTTACTAATTTTAACTCGGATTGAATTTATATGCAATAACAACTTAAACAATTTCTATTATATGCTTCAAAATTGACAATATAGAGAGTAAGATTCCACATACAAACATCCCATGCAAACCAAATTATGTGAAAGGATGTCACTTGGAAAACCAAGCACTGCCATCGAACCTAGAACTGATTCTCTGAGTTCACCCACGAGCCGAGAATTCTTGCCATGGATCAACTGCCCCTCTTGTTCTTTTCCATGGGTATTTAATACCCTCTTTCACGATATGGTTTCCATTCGCGGCGTCCTACTTTTATTGACTTTTTATCCATTTTCCCAGCCTTTTCCTAGAGAAACTCGCCTTTATCTCTTGTGAGACTTTTCCTCATAAAAGATTGTCTTTAGCTCTTACAATGCTTTTATCTTTTTTCTTAACTTAGCATCTTTATCTAGCTAACTACCTTAATGGATATTTATCTCCAAATCCATTAAGCTCATCTAGATTTGGATCTAGAAGTCTTATCATGAAAGGATTACTCATTCCCATTCAACAATGGGATTTGGCAACAATCTCATATCTTGGTATCTTGCTTTTCCATCACCTTAGGTTAGCAAAGTTTTACATACAAGAGAGAAGTGTTACATTTATTCATAAGCAATTTCAACAAAGGAAACTATGGAACTTGTTTCTTGATGTTTTGACAACTCTAGCTATTTCTAAATAGCAAGCAAGGGAATTTTCATCAATATTTTTAATAAAACATAGATCTCATTCTCCTTTATAAAAAGGACCAATATAATTAAAGATTTCAAAAAAGAGTTGTAACTGAGTTTTATCTAATAGCATAATAATTGAGTTTTTGGAATTTGGAAAGTTTTAGCTAATAGCATTGTAATTGAGTTTTGGAATTTGGAAAAGGATTGCAAGATATGTAGTTGCAATTTTAGAAATCCATTTTTTCAATATCACTAAAATTTTTATTAATTTCACCAAATTTTTATAGAAATTCTACAATGTTTCAAATGTTCTTGCAGATTTTATTTTGGAACAAACTAACAAATCATCAATCATCAATATACAAATTAAATCTCTGAAATTGTCTTCTGTTTCCTTCTCTTCTCTTCTCAAAGGGGCGTTATTCAACCTGCATGGCATTACCTTCATTGGCAATGGCCCTGAGGAGCAATGAAGGCCATCATATATCTATGTTATTTTGGAAGGAATTTTAATTGATTGAATCCTAACTCCAAATCAATTTTTAGAAAAGATTGTGTATCCTTTCGTTTTCTGCAAAATTGCAGATTCGTTAGGTATAGGTTAACCTGATATTCTGCAAGACTTTATTTGGTGCCTTCTAACTTATCACAAAACTCGGTCTGCATTTTTGTTCCGATGTGTTCCGACAAATTTCACAACGTCAATTCAATATTCATATGTTATACACCGCCTTAACCTTATTATTGCTATAAGTCTCGCTATACATATCTCCAGAAGTCTCTCCCGGTTGTCACCGCTCGAAGTATGCAACGTTGAGGGGACGGGGAGGCTAGGTATCTTCCCTTGCACCGCCGATCTTACCAACCTTTAATCCAATGAAGGTGGGTCATTCAGAGGAGTTAGGGTCATTCGTTCCGCCGACAATTCTCTCATTTGCAACAGTGTGGTTATGAAGGGAAGCTCTGCAACCCTGAAACCCTAGCTCAGGATTCGTACGGTGGACCGACTTCAGAATTCTGAGACAATTGTTTTCCGGGTTACCCATTCTTTGTTGTCGACATTGTTCGGTGATAAAACTCCGGGTGACCTCCCGGCATGCAGAACACAGAGTGTTCGGTGATAAAAAACTCCAGGTTACCTCCCAAGCTTCACTGCTATAGGTAAATTTGGTTGGATTTCTAAGGAATTCACTGCTAAAGGTAACTTTTGAAAAGAAAATTTAGCACAAGTTTCATTCGGGGTTATGACGACGTTTGGTCCTATAACAAAAGGTCACTTTAAAGCACAAAAAAATTACACTCAAGAATCATTTTGATAAAAGAGTGCACTCAGAATCATTTTTTTATTTTATTTCTCTTATAACTCAAGTAATTTGTTCTTTATTTTTTAGTCTTTCATTCTATTAAATTTAAATTTTATATATGTCTAAGTTTTACAGATTTGGGGATGGGAATTAAACATTTTGCAATGGATTGAAAAGCCAAAACTTTAAATTGTTCCCAGGAATTTCGACTATATGAAATTACCTTTAGCGAATGAATTTCTAATATGGAAAGCTAAAATTATTACAACTAATTCCAAATTAAAAGAAGTATTATAATGGCCGCTGGGAAAATAAAATTTTCAAATATAGAAAGTTTTAAATTAAAATTATAGTTTTAGTATTACTAATAAGGAAATTTAAATAATATTAAAAATAAATATAATGTTTTTTATTATTACAAATATTTAATTTATTATAATTATATCATTATATTTATTAATATATTATTATAAAATAAAAGTTAAATTATAAGTAAATTTTATTTTAAAATTATTTAAATATAAAATTGAAAGAGTAGCTTGATTATTGTTGGTATAGATAATTTATTAAATTTATAAAGGTTTATGGGTTTTAAAGTAAATGGTTACATGGTATTATGTTAAAGCACTTTATGGGGTAATCTAGCAATTTTGAGAGTTGGTGTGGCTGAAGTCAGATGATTTTGGGAGCCTGTAATCTCAAAACTCATATAACCTAACAAGTAGAATAAAAAAAATATTTAAATTCTAAAGATGTTCTAAATTCATATATATGCTAATTTTAAAAATTTGGTTTTTATCCTTTAGTTGAATATTTATAAATATTAAAGTGTATTAAATATGTTCATTTAGTTATTATAGTTGTTCTCTAAATGTAAAGTTTTAATTTCAGATTTTATACAATTTAAAAATTAATATTTAATGAAAATAGAATTTCATCTATTAATTAGTGGTATATATATATAATATAAAATTTATCTTGTAATATAAATATATGAATTAAATAGTTGGTAAATGTCAATAGATATCAATGGATTATAAATATTTTATAATAATCATTAAAACACTTATCCATGATACATCTTACATTCTCGTATTAAAAAAAACATAAAAATTAACTAAGTTATAACATAATTGAAATTATTATCCAGCCCGTGCTTAGTAGATTTGGCGTTAACATGGATATATCTTGTTTTAATTCCCCCCTTTAAATAGGCTATATTCCACATCAATACTGTGGATAAATACAATGGGTTAGGGTCATTTTTGTTTTTAATATTATTTTATTTGTATAGAGTTATTTTTATTTTTATTTTGACCGAGCTAAAATATTTACATTTCATTACATTACATTAATATTATTTTTATTCGTCCATTATATTACATTAATCTTCTTCTCTTTCCTCTTTAAAAAAGTAAAAAAAATTAACCATACTAGACTAGAGAGAAGTTGTTGGTGCAATTACTATTAATTAGCCTAGATCCATCTAAAATCATATCTACCAAGTGCCAAGAGGGATGAAGATGGATTTTTGTTTTCCATATTTAAGATGAATCTAGCATGGTTTAATTTATTTCCATATTTAAGATGGATTTTTTTTTTTCCTCCATATTGTCTGGACTTTATTAGATTATTCTTCTTCTTAGAGTCTCATAGACAACATTGGTCTTAGTAGATGTTTATCATCATCATCATCATCAATTCCCCCTTTAAATATGTTATATTCCACATAAATAACATGGGACAATACTATGGATTCTCAATAGTATAGGTCTTTTTTATTTTTGTTATTAATTTTTTTTATATGGTTATTTTTATTTTTTATTATTATTTTTTATTTTTCAGTGTAATTAATATTTATGTGTGCAAATTTTTGTGATTCATCTATGAGTTAATATATGAGTTAAATATTTATACGTTTCAATAAACATGTAATACTCTTAACAATGGAGATTTTTAACTTGTAAATAGCCTTTGTTACAATACCATGGCTTATCACTACCACATTCCAATATGATACATGGTAATATGACATTTTGTTCAATTAATTAATTTTAGATAAATTAATTAAATAAGCATAACTAACTTAGAGGTAAATCTTAATCCTTGATATGTGAATATTATTACGAACAAAACTCTACCATATGCCCAATAATTACTAAAAATCAAATTAAATTGTCGGAGATAAATAGACATGCCTCTTTGCATAATTAACTAGTTATTTTTTCTAAGAAAATACTCATGGAATATCCTACTAGTACTTCAGAGCAAGAGAGTGTAACTGTGACCTATCGAAATTTTCAGAAAAATATTATATTTAGCTCATGAAAATTTTAGATTTTTATTTTTTAAATCTAAATAAATGTTTTATTTTATTATTATTATTATTATTAATATAATAATATTTTTATTAAAGGAAACTTAAGGAAAATGCCAAACTAAGCCATTAGGGTTTCTAACAAACCATTACACCGTACACAATTTGAGTAAGGAGTTTCTCAGGTCCAAACAGAACTTTCGCGAGGATCGGCTCTGTGATTCTAGACACAGAGGACAATGAACAGTACGGCGGGAGGCATCAGCGCCCCCAAAGATTACAATCATGAAAATCCAACTGAGTAGAACTATGAATGCAGAGAAGCCAGAGGTACGGCCTGCGCAGTGGCCGGAGAAGAATGGATAATGGATAAGTAGATCTGGAATTTGTAAATTTGTGAATGAAAACCAAGCGCAATATAGACACAGACCATCTGATCGATCACTAACATTTGTCAATTCTATATATATAGATTTATAGTCTCACCTGGTACATTTCGTTACTGATCTCTCTCGATCTACAAGCTAACAAATATGGAGGGACAATAGATCTCAGGAAACTTTCTTTATTTTCCATTGGACGACAATTTCGACATAGACTCAACATTGTTCATGATGGTCCGAATGAGGCAGATAACATATAAACGAAGGGACAAAACGACTACTGCCATAGCGAGGATCTCAAAATCGAAGCTCGAAAAATAAACTAAATGGACGAGGTAATGGAAATACCACAGTATTCACACACAAAGGAACAGACTCAGGAGCAAAAATGGATGAGGTAATGGAAACTTTCTTTAAATATTAAATCATTCTTGCCAATCCTAAGGATAGAAAAATTTACATTTATAATGGATCAATTCATATGATTTCTAAGGCATCCAGACTGTTGCAAAGAAAAATATCCAAAAACTTCATGCCATTTCAGAGAGACTTTCGCTATAGATTTCTGAGCATTTAATAAACTACAACAATATTTCATTGTGTTGGGCCGTAAATGTCTCATCTTCGTCAACAAATAATTTAAAATGTTTTTAGCAGTTGCTACAGACTAGCTGAGTTTCACTCCACAACTGACACATTCCCACTTGATCTTAAATGAGGGTTCTTTGATAATAAACTCTAGCTGTACGTGAACACTCTTTTGCTGATGTTTGCCACACATTCCCACTTGATCTTAAATGAGGGTTCTTTGATAATAAACTCTAGCTGTACGTGAACACTCTTTTGCTGATGTTTGCCAATAAACTATAGTCGTTGCCAAGCTTTATGATCAAGAGATTCAACATAATGCTGGCTCGTCTCTTATTCAATTTTACTAAAATGTGAGTGGGGTTCATCGTGTGGGTATTTTTGGCGATTAAAAGTTTGTTAATTTCTTTATTGGCCAAATTTATTGACTACGTTCGCAAAACTCACGAAATTAGTTCATGTGGTTAATAATTAAGACTAAAAACTATTAATAAACCTAGTAGCCATTAAAAAAAAGGTCAAAGTTGAGTGTACTAGGATGTTACTATAAAATGCGTCTTGAATATCAAATTTGACACGTGGGCAACTAGTACAAGTTAGTTTAGACGATGCTAGGATTCATATTTTTGTTTTTATATATATTTTTTTTGATTTAGCTTCATTAATATGTTAAAATTCTTCTTATTGATTTAATAGTATTTTCATTAGTTGATCTTTATTTTAAATTTTGATAGTTTAATATTTATTTATACATATATAAATATATAAATTTATATATTTATAAAAATTATAATAAAGTGCAATATTTTAATCAAATATAAAATTAGTATATTAAAATAAATATATAAATAAATAAAAAATAATCTTTAAAATTTGTTGTCATTTATTATCGTTTAATGTATATGATAATGATGATGGTTAACTCCTACTAAGACCAATATGGTCTATCGACATTAAGAAAGTAAGTGTCGGGCAATCCAGGAGCAAATGTTTTTCAACTTCAACTCTATTAGTATTGCAAATGGGGCATGTTTTTTCATCTTCAACTTTATTAGTATTGCAAAGGGGGCATGTTCTTGGTTCCAGGGTGTTTTGGGAATAGAGAAATCCTTGGTTTAGCTCAAAATCTCATGAGAATTTGATGCTAGCCTAAGCTGACTTTGTCCATAGTATGCATATAAAATGCATAATCTAATTTTCCCAAGGAATTTCAATTACGTTGCCTCATCAAACCTTCATAAATTAAGGTTTAAAGCCCCTTCGCATAGTCTCATGCAGAAACATTTTAATTGACTAACCCAAAGTCTAAACCTTCATTAACCTTTCTATCGAGTCTTTATTCAATCTTCATTAATAAACTTTGGTTAATCTATACATCTGCTCGTCTTACCCATACCATGGTCTAGGACTTTGGTTAAACCCAATTTAACCCAAAATACATTAATCCGCTTTATTTCTATTATAACTCTCATATAATAGAAATACACATAAACACATGTAAACTAACCTTTTCACCAATCCCCGGCCTTTGCACATTTATCGATGGTTACCTTTATCAGGTTCATTCTCCACCGTTGATTTCACTCCACCAGGTCAATGGTTGTCACATGATCTCCACTCATCCTTTGGAACTCAAATAACTTAAACTCGCATTGATAAACTTTCGGGTCTGCTCTTTCCCAAGGCCTTATCGACTACAATCTCTGTTGTAGATCTTAACATTTAATCCAACAGTTGACGTTACACCCAATCAACGAACTGCTCAGTGATCCTGCGCCGTAGATCAAAACCCATTTGATCCATCAGTTGACAATGATATGGGGTGAACCACTTGCAAGGATATTACCCACCCGATAAAGCGATTTTCTCTCTCCTTCGACGTGCTACATGTCAATTGCTTAATGGAATTGGGTGACTCCCCTCTATTACCACTTACAACCTTTCCTACACCTGATAACCTGCTTTTGCTTATAAACTCACCTTTCTTCTTTAACTAACACCTGAGATTGTTAGCACCCGATGACCATAGATCTTCGTCTATCGATGATTGCGATGACTCCTCCAGGTTCTTCTTCCACTAAAACTTAAGTTAATCTTTGCCGTTCATTTCTTTCACTTAGTGCTACACAACTTAATCTTGGTCACCCATCTCAAACAATATCATTCATTGATCTCCAAGATCCAATGGCTCCTATGCATCGACATCTCACTTCTTATTCCTTCTATTTAGTTCGTTTTTACGTGGTTTCTTCAGTATTCTTCTATAGTTTCGGTTTTCTTCAGGGTTTTGGTCGTTCATTGTTCTGCCACACAACTCTCTCTCGATCTTAACTGTGTGTATTCTTTAATCATAGTCACTCTCAAACTTCACTTTGATCCTTTAATCGGATTCAACGATCAAACCACAATCCATCTTACTCCACCTTCTTCTTTGTGTGTTTCCCGAACTCCACCAGCATACATATACTATGTAGAAACTCTCATTCACCAACAATTTATCCTTTAGTTTACTCAATCCACATGCTTACACACTTTAGGAATCAAATTGTCTGTATATATATATATATGATTACATAATGGGACCCTCTGTCTCTTTGGCCTGATTTACATTCAGTTGACCTTTCTCGTTTCAATGCCTATAGGCTCACAATCCAACCTATCTAACTCTCAACCTCACTAACTAACCAGCTAACCATCTTGACTAACTCTTTTTCTACCTTTTTGGATTACATTTATGCAAAAGGAGTCTATAACCAGTTCTTGGTTTAGATATATAACCTTCTCAACAAAATACTAAAATCTCTTCCTTATCTGTAAGAATCCTCTCTAATCCACAAAATCATGAACTAACTCCTAGTTCCTCTAACTCACACATTATTCTTGAAATCTCTCTTTAACGAGAAGATTTCATTACAATATCCTCATTATTATACAACCCTCATAAAAACATAGGAAAATAAATAATTAATCACTCTTTAGGGAATGAGGTCCCTTGAAACACAAGACCCTATGCCTACTAAAATACAATGGTTTTTCTGAGCAGGATGCTCCTACATTAGATTCCCTAGGTAAGAAAATTTATGATCTCCTAGTCATAAGTCTGGATAATTGATTCCTCCTGGATCCCAGACTTTATTTTGTAATTTGTCTCTGCTTGTCAGCTATTTTATCGTTGTTGTTGTCTACTACTATTCTCCAAGTCTCCATACCTTATGCTGCAATGCTCCACTTGCCATGCTTTCATAGTTTGCTATTGTCTTCCTTTTGTTGTTGCTTCTTTCCTTTCTTGCTGTTGTCTTCTCGTGAGACACTTTCATCATTATCCTTCTTATCATTTCAATCTCTCTGTCCAGTATATCCTCTGTTTGATGATTCCCTTCAACTCATAATTGCTAAATTTTCATTTTTACTGCCATCCTTACATCCTTACCCTCTTGTTCACTATTGTCTTACACCTTTTTCGCTGCTACCATATTATCTTTCAATACAATTTTATGCTTATGTTTACTATGCCTGTCATCTTCTTCTTGACTGTCATTTATGAAAATTCCTTTGTCATCCTTCATCAGCAATTTAGTCTAGATATTTATCCTCTGTTGTTCTAGCTTTCACCTTTGAAGGTCTAACTCTCTATATAACTCAATGATTTTACTTGGAGTAAAATTTGGAAATTTTACACAATCTCCCATTTTTTCATTTGCTATTGACCAATCATCAGATGGTCCTTCTTCCTTTTCTAAATTTTCCTAAACATCTTTTAGTAGATGTTCTTTCTCTTCTTCTTTCATTTGGTTTTCCACTTGTGCCAAATATGTTCAAGTTTCTATAGCAAAATCTGCAATTATAAGACAATTATCAAAATAAAAAATATAAGGCCTTTGTGCTTCTTCTTTCTCTGGCAACCTTTCAGCATGTTGCTCTGATATTTTCTTTAACTCCTCTGTCATCACATTAGTATGTTGATTCAAACTCAAAGAATTGTTGAGACTCTCAGCAAGTCCCTTTTCCACACCATCTATTTTAATGATGCCTCTCTATACGTGTTCACTCTAGTGAACTGTTTCTTCTCCAGTCTCATTGTCATACTCTGCTTCAAAACTTTCATCTTGTGGAAGGTATTCTTCCATGTTTTTGACAACTTTAAAAGACTGCCTATCTTCTTCCAAACCTGCAACCATACACAAATTATTATTTTTAAAAACACAAGACCTTATGGTCTCATTTGATGCTTCAGCCATCAAGTCTTCTAGCTGCTCTGGATCATTTATATGATTTGACTCCTCTGTCTCTTCATTACTTTCAAAAAGTAATGGTCCATGTTCTGGTTCACATACCAAAACTTCAACACCTTCTCCAACATTTTCGTTTTGTTGTAGCTCAACTCCTTTGAGCTTCTCTATCTTCAATTTGACATCTATAATCTGTTCAAGCTCCCTCAACTCCTTTATTAACTAGATATTCTCTTGCTGATTCCTTTTCTCTTGTAGCCTTTGCCACTTCACTTTCTTTCTCATAAGATAACCATATGTTAGGTCCTTCTCTAACCATATTTCAGGTCCTTCTCACTTCTTTGCAACATCTCCATTAATACTTCAAGCAGAACTGTTATGTCAGCCATTTCTTTATAATGTTTTTTGTCACTCAGTCTCATGCCGTTTTCTTTAGCATCATTTTTCTTTTGTCCTCCATTTTGGTTTTCCTCAGAACCTCTACTATGACTATTAGTAGTTATCTTCTCCTCCATCTCTATCTTCATGAGCTCCTTACTCACTTACTATGAGTTTCATTAAAACCTCTGCAATAGTAAGTCCTCCCTACTACTACTTACCTCACAAAGCTTTCCTCTGTACTTGGTCTTTTTGCAAGCCCTTGGTTCTCTATCTCTTGAACCTCTTTTGAGTACTTCTTTCTGCTCCTTCTACGCTTCAATTCATTTGCACCCTTTTAAGAACACAATTGTCCTATTGTATTTCAATCACAATGAAATACTTGGTCATTTCCTTCTGCACCTTTCCTTCTGCATTTGTCTTTTTCTTGAATACTCATTTCCTACCAATGGGTTTCCTTCCAGCTGATAACTCCACCAAATCCCAAGCCTTATTTTTGTGCAAAGATTCCATTTCATCAACCATGTCCTCTTTCCATATTTTTCCATCCTCTGAATCTACTACTTCCTTCACAGTTCTAGGATCATCATCAGTAATAGATAAAACAAAATTTGAACAGAAAGAAGATGGACTATACCTTTCTGGTTGCCTTCTTTTTCGAACTAATCTTCTCACAACTAGAGTTTGTGGCTCTTTATGTTTTGATTACTCTTCTGCTGTAGAGTCTGATTCTTCCTCCTTAAACTCAAATTCTATCTTTTCAGGTTCCTTTAATGTGACTTCATGTTTAATAACATCTTTCACCTCCCTAAACACCACATCTCTGCTATACACAACCTTTCTTGTTATTGGGTTCCAAAGCTTATAACCCTTTAAACCATCCTTACACCCAATAAAGATGCACTTTTCAGATTTACTATCCAACTTTGTTCTTTTCTCCTTTGGAACATGTACATATGCATCACATCCAAATACCCTCAGATGTGAAAGAGAGGGTTTCTAACGAGTCCATTCCTCTTGTGGAGTCTTATCCTCCAATCCTGATGAAGGTGATTTGTTGACCAGGTAACATGTTGTCTCCACTTCCCCTGCTCAAAATTCTTGTCCTAACTCGGCACCACTGAGCATGCTTCTTGCCCTTTCCAGCAACGTCTTGTTCATTCTTTCTACAACTCCATTTTGCTCAAGTATGCATGGAGTATTCTTCCGTAGTTCTATACCACACTTCTTTCAGAATCCTTCAAATTCCTTGCTGCAAAACTCTTCACAGTTATTTGTCCTCAACACCTGTATATTCTTCGCTGTCTGGATTTCCACCAGAGCCTCAAATTCTTTAAACTTGTCAAAGACTTCAAATTTCTTCTTGAGGAAATATATCCATGTATTCCTTGAAAAGTCATCTATAAAGGATACATAATACACAAACTTACCCATTGATGGAATCTTCATAGGTCCAAACACATCATTGTGCACAAGCTCTAATATCTGTTTGGCCCTCTTACCACCAAAGGGGAAACTCACATGATTTTGCTTCCCATATACACAATTTTCATAGAAATCAAAATCCAGAGAGCTATTAGTCATATCTTCTACCATACCTTTACCATGAAGTATTTGAAGGCCCTTCTCTCCAATATGTCCAAGCCTTTGATGCCATACCATGGTCTTTTCTCCAGAGACCACTAGATTTTATGCTCCACTTTTAGGAACCACAAAACCACCCATCAATAATAGTGCTACCTTGCATCTTGTACAAAGTTCCAATCCAAACTCCACACATCAATACCAGTGCTCCCCAAACCATCTTGCAGGTATCTTTCTCCAACACCATTTTTACACCTTCATCATCTAGCTTGCTTACAGAAATTAGATTTTTGGCTAATGCAAGAATATGTAGAACACTCGGAAGTGTTCTAATACTTTTACCTTGCAACGTCAACTTTAATTTTCCACGACCAATGATTCTATCCTTCCCATCATCCCCTAAGAAGACATCACCACCATCATATTTCTCATACTCGCAGAAGCACTCTCTATGGGGAGTGAAGTGAAATGATGCACCTGAGTCAATCAACCATGCATCATGATCTATATGTGTACATGAAGTATTCAAGTACACATCCCCACCTTCATATGATGTGCTTTTCACCTGTGCAGAAGGAGCAACTTTAGATCCCTTTCCTAAGTTAGGAGCTTTAGATTTACATTCGCTTTTGTAGTGCCCTTCCTTTCCACATTTCCATCACACCACATTTACAGGTTTTCCTAGAGATTTAGATCTCCCTATAGATTTAGATCTCCCACTCGATGACATTTTTTTGTTCTGTTCTTCGACCGTCCCTGTACAGACAAGGCATCATCATTCTGGCTCTCCATATTTTTCCATCTAATCTCCTTCGTCAGCAAGGATGAGACTATTTCATCAAACTGTAAGGAAGTTGCATTGCTACTTATTGCAATAACCAGACTATCACACGAATCTGGTAGAGAACACAACAAACTGATGCACTTATCTTCATTTAAAATTTTAATATCAACACACAATAACTGACTTACCACAATATTAAATGCATTTAGATGCTCTGTCACTGAGTCTCCATCTTTCATCCTCAGGTTATATAGTTTTTTTTAGTAGGAAACGTTTATTCACCAGAGACTTAGATTGCTACAAAGTCCCTAACTTAACCCACAAAGCCTTCGTCGTAGCTTCCCCTGATACATTCAACAATACTAAATTTGAAACACACAATCATATTATGCTCTTTGTCTTTCAATCCAAATTCTTCCATTATTCATTGGACACCCCCTTTGGTTTAGTACGCAGATCTACTATGATCCATTAATCTTTAATCACCAATAGATCCTCCATCTTGATTTTCCACAACTAAAAACTCTAACCATTAAATTTCTCGATCTCCACATTTCCACTGCTTGCCATCTTCTTTCACCACTAGAATCGATCCCATAGATATCAATATGAATGGGGTCTACCAAAGGCTTGAGAGAAACTACTCTTTAACAAAGGCATCCCCTTGAATCTAAAACAACTTAGATACCAAATGTAGGTTTATCCTCATACATAAATTACTTGCATATGAATTATAAAACACAGAAAATAAATAATGTGAGTGCATAACACATAAAACACATATACACATAGATTCTCCCCTCAACCCCAAAACCAAGACTACCAGATTGATTTTTCATTACGTTCCTTTCAGTGTTACAAGATATATATATACGTGTTGAAGCATCCAATACCATGGACCAAAAACCATCGTGCCCAAAACCATTTGCGAAAACCATGCACAAAACCATAGGGAAGTTCACCCCACATAATATAGGGTCCCAAAAACATTTCCCTAGACCTCATAGAGGGGTGCTAGCCGCCCCCGTCAAACACCCTGGATAGGGGGGGCTGCTGGCCCCTTCTACACAATCAAAGCAATGAAGGGGGGGATCCACCCCCCTAACCCCCTGGTTCACTAGGGTGGCTAGTCATGGAAAGAATATAACACAAGTGAACAAATATTATGACCAGAATCTCCCCCAAGGTTTTTGTCCTCTGAATACCAGTTATGAGGTCTGTAACAATCTGGTGTCTTGAGGCATCAGGACTAACTGTCCAACATCAAGTCACATACCTTTATGATTGTACTCCATGTTTCCCATTGGTTTATTCCACCCATCTCAAGGAATTTCTAATGACAGTAATCTGCTCGCTTGACCAATCTGATATTTTACTCTCATCCATTCTCTAGCCCCCTAGGCTTTTCTTAAATTATTCCTTTGAGGAGACAGGAAAGTAACCATGTTAACTATCTAAGGAGGTTAACAATTGTTTCTTTCAATTCTTGCCAAAAATATTTTAACTCTTATTATTCATTACTTGTAAAAATGTTTTGGCCACCCAACCATAATTCTTTAATTTTCTTTATCGAACATCTTCCCCCCATTATGAGGAACACCGTCTTTGGTCCAATCTGAATTACAAAAATAGTGTAGGATAAGCTTTCCACATGAAATCCTCTTCTTCCCGAGTGGCTTTTTTCGAGCCAAAGTGCTTCTATTGCACTTTCACCTATGTGGTGACTCTTTTCTGCAAGGTTGTTTCTCTTCGCTCGAGAATACGAAGAGGTTCTGTTAGAAATTCTCCTTCTGGTTTTGCCTGCACATTTTCACAGACTCTCATTAGAAACTTTCAAAGAAAAAATTATACACTACTTTTTTTATTAACTGATTTACCTATATATTTTCCAGTCAATTATATGCTCAGGTTTGTACACATATTTTTTTTAACAAGGAGACATGGAAGACATTGTGGACTCGAATATGACTTGGGAATGCAGGTCCAATTCATTCCAATACTTGAAGAGGGCAATAATAACGAGGTGCTAACTTAGCACAATCCCTCCATTGCAAGGTAATTTTCCTTGGCTTGACTCGCAAATACACGTGATCCCCCACCTAGAACTCCCTATACATTCTTCATTTGTCCACATAAATTTTATGTCTATCCTTGATATCTTTTAAGTTCTCAAGAATTTTTTTAACTGCCTACTCCATCTCAGCTAGCATATCAGGACCCAATGTTAGTCTATTTATAGGACTATTCTAATCTATGGCCACCCTACATCTCCTTCCATACAATGCCTTGAAGGGACTCATTCCTAATGACTCGTGGTGTTCGTTATTATAAGAGAACTCTACTAAGTGAGTGTAGTCTTCCCACGTATGTGATTGCTGCATCACATACATTATTAACATATCTTCTAAAAATTTATTCACCCGCTCCTTCTGATAATTAGTTTGGGGCCAATACGCGGTACTATTGTTCTTAATTCAATATCATAAGCACAATATCGTTGCTCATATTCCACCGATTTCCAGGATTCATAAGCTATAACTTTCCCTTCTTGCATTAATACTTGTCCAATGCCTCCTTCCTTACTTTCATCTACACAAGCAACAAAATATTTTTCTGGGTCTGCCACCTTTAATACGGGTGTCATAGTAACTGGATGTTTTAATTTCTCAAAGCTTGGCTTCCATTCAATTGTCCACCAGAAAGTTTGTCCCTTGTCTTGTATTGAGGTCATGGGAAAAGAAATTTTTGAGAATCCTTCAATGAATTGAAGGTAGTACCTAGGTAGGCCTAAGAACGACCTATCAGCAACATTATTTGAGGTTTCTCACTCGATAATGGTATTAATCTTCTTTGGGTCTACCACTATACCCTTTGCTGATATGACATGACCAAGATATTGTATCAGACTTTTGTAAAAGTCACACTTGCTATACTTAGCGTACAGCTAATTGTCCCACAGGGTCTACAACACAATTCTCAAGTGATTTTCATGTTCCACCTAATTGTTGGAGTAAATCAATATATCATTAATAAAAACCTCACAAACTTATCTAAGTATGGCTGAAAAATACCATGCATGAGACTCATAAAAGTTTTCAGGGAATTCGTAAGGCTGAAAGGTAACACCACGAACTTATAATGACCATAACAAGTTCAAAAGGGAGTTTTACAAATGTCTTCTTCCTTAATCCTTATTTGATGATAGCCAGACATAGATTGATCTTGAAGAACACACTTTCTCCCTGAACTTGATCGAATAAATCGTTAATTCATGGTAAAGGGTATTAATTTTTTATAGTCAGTTTATTCAACTAACGATAATCAATGCATAATCTTAGAGTTTCATCCTTCTTTCATATGAACAATACAGGGGCTCCCCATGGGGGCACACTAGGGCAGATATAACCTTTATTAAGCAGTTCTTGTAGCAAAATTTTGAGTTCTATTAAATCAGGTATGTTCATATGGTAAGGAGTTCTAGAAAGAGGAGTTGCACCTAGATCTAGTTCAATCATAAAATTGATATCTTTCTTAGGTGGTAACCCGGGTATGGACTCAGGAAACACATCAACAAAGTCTTGAATGAAGGAAATATCTTCTAGGGAAGTCATTTTTCTATTGGAATTTGTGTATCCTACCTATACAACTTAAATTTGACAACCTTTCCTAATGCATTTTCCCAATTGGTTAGTAGTAATAGGACATAACTTAATATTTTTCTTAATTCTTTGAATTTCCTTCATATTTCCTAATTCAATAAGGTCACTAAATTTTTTTCCCTTACAATCTTCTAAGGACCAATTTCCTTCCAATACATCCCTATTAACATATCGTATGAACCCAAAGGGAGTATATTTAAATTAACATAAATGCGTTGTCTTGGAATATTCACAAGACAATGTTCTGTTTTCATAACTACCCTTTGCTTTGCCCCTGTGGCTCTTTGGACTAACCAGAGTTTTTGAAATTTACTTATTTGTAGTTGGCATCCCTCTACAACCTTAGGACTAACATAGGTTAAGCTAGAAACTAGATCAAATGGAAAAGGGACAAATTGATTAGTGATCATACCTTCACACTCAATCATGACAAGCTGGTATTCTGCTTGATGGCCATCAATTGTAACATTAATTATAGGTATACTCCTCTCGACCTCCCCAAATGTGGAATCTTATTTCATGCTTAGAATTTGTTCCGTTCTTTCCCTATGTGGACAGGTTTTGTAATAATGGGGTTCTCCACACCCCCAACACTACAGAGGTTGTTTATATTTCTAGTAATTAATAGACTTATTAACTCCCTCGGTTTGAATATTTTCAGTAGATGTTGGGACCTTTGGTTGGTTCCTTTCTAGAAATTTACTCAAGGGTTGTTTCTATATATTTATTCCACTAGAAACTTTTGTCTATCAATTTTAAGGAAAACTTCTTCCCCTCCAGTTCAAACCTCCTTTCGAACCCTTACTCTTCTGTTTCATTTGCTGATAACAGATGCAGACTTTTCGAACAACACCATCCAAAGTCTTTGGGCAATCAAATTCCACCTTCTCCTTCATGAAGTTGGTTAGACTACCAAAAAAATAAATATTGTCCTTTTCTTCTTGCATATATGGTACATACTGTAATAGAGAGGTAAATCGTTTCACATATTTGTCCGTAGTCAAAGCTCCCAACCTTCAATCATGGAACTCCTTCGCTTTTTCATCATAATAGTGTTCTGTTAAATATTTATCCTTGAAATGCTTTTGAAATTCTTTACAGTTTTTATTTCTTCCAACCAAAGTGTGGCCTTACTTCTTAATTGATAAACTACCAGTCATGCCTTTAGTTTATCATTTTAGTCATGGTTCTGCAATTTATTCATATCGATTAACCACACTTCCACTTCTTCCTATGACTCAACTTCAAAGATTGATGTTTTATCTTTTTGAATTCCCGTTGTAGTTCAGTTTTCTTTGTTTTCTATTTTCACTGATTAGAAACATTATCAAAACGTCCTTCTTCATCTCCCTCATGTCTTTCCCCTAACTCAAAATTATCTTCCCCTTGATGGACATTCAAGGTTTTCTCTCCATTACCAGCACTAGAGTCTGGCCCTCATTGATTTTTTCGATCATACATGGATTTTAGAATTCTTTCCTGCTCTTGTCATAACCTTTCATTACCTGTCCACAAATTAGTCATTTCAGCACATAACTGTTAAACAGTTTCAAGTAGGGCTGCATTGGTCTCTTGATATTCTTCTCCCAACTGTATCCACATATCAGGGTTGGCCCCTACATAAGCCACTCCTAGCTAGTTTGGTGATCTGGAATCCAACTGCATTCTCCTCTTTTGTCTTTATCTTTGTGTTCAACCATTCATATTCATTGAGTTTGTTATATATATATATGTATATGTATGTATGTATATATGTATATATATTGTATATATATATATATATAATATATATATATATATATTATATATATATATGTATGTATATATATATATATATATATATATATATATATTATATTATATATATATAGTATATATATATATATATATATGTATATATTATATATATATATATATATATATACCTAACACATATAATACATACATAACACACACACAACACACACACACACAACAATATATATATATATATATATATATATGTGCGTGTGTGCCAAAAGCTTCAGTGTTGTAAATGAGCTTTGATACCACTTGTAACAGACATTACAAACATTTTAATTACTCAAATATATATATATATATATACAAAAAATAGTTATCCTTATACTTTTACCATACTGTAACCTATGGCATTTCGTGGAATTTAAGGTTGACATGACACGGTTTCATTGGTTTGTATATTGGTCTTTATGGAATATCTCAAGTTAAGCAATCCATGTAGTGTACATTACACATTAATCATGGTGATTTAACACTTTACTCCACGGATTCAGAAAGGTTTGATAAACCGAGACACTTGGCATCTCCTTTGATCTATGATCATTGCTTGGGAACCTGACGATCCTTGAAAGTAAGGGGTATTGAGGTAACAAAATCCCTTGTCCTTTATTGTGAATGAGGAAATTTTGGTTTTCATCACCTCTATTTGATTTCTCTACAACTAGGTAAGCGTTTCTTCATGGAAATGAGGGTTTCTGCGTACTAGAACCCTACTCACTGGCAAGCTACAACATGTGTTATCCCTTGGGTAACTACGCACAACATTCCTTGAAGGTTCTTGTATTGTTAATATGTCAGCGCGTCATCCTCAGAATAAGTGATTTTGAAAATATTTGTCATCACCCAGGTAAAGACTGTGTTACTAGTATAGTTTTTTGGATATATGTCTTCGTTTGACAAAAGGGGGTGAAATCTAACCCTAGTTTCTTAGCTTACCAGTGTAAGTGTGTTTCAGAGCTTCACGGCTATCTCATAGGTAACCATTTATTTTAGTTTCATTTACCATTCAATATTGTTTCTTGGTGAGATTCCTCCTAACATCATTCTGATTTTTGTTGTAGGTACAACCTCTTGTCGAATCTTCCTTATCAATACTTTGGCCTCAAGAGCAGTGTACTCATGTGTCTTCTATCTCTAATCCCTTCAAGGTTTGTTTTACACTAAATCCATGATGGATTTATCATTCAACAAAGTTTTTTTTTGCATAAATACTTAGCATGAGGATGTCCGGCTGAGCCATTACCCTGGTTTTCCTGGGTGGTAGTGTTTTGGTGCCTCACATGCCTAGGACCCAGATGGATGACCCAATGTTTATTTTTAATGTTAGCTTGGAACCCAACTATGCTTATAATTTATGAATCCCTCATGTTGTAAGGATTAATGTATTATTTTTAATTATGGTCCAAATATGGGTCTGATATCATTCCCTACAGGAACAGTTTGATACATGGTTATTTAGTTAACCCAGTCAAGGATTTGTCTTTTTTTGCTTTAATTTAAAGATTTCTTGCATAAACAAATTTTGTTGGGAAAGGTTGAATGTAATGTTTTTTCTCTGGTTAATAGGAATTATTGTTTTTCCTTTCAAGTACTCTATTTGAACTTTTATATTCGTTATGTTCGGTTGTTCTCAAATTAGGTCTATTCTCTGTAAGGTTTCTGCATGGCTCGTTTTAATTGGGTTGTGAATATTTAAAAGTTGCAACCAGCATTTTGTTGTGACTTATATGTGTATATCCAGTCCATTGACTTTACAGTGGCGTCTGTGATAATATTTATGGGAACTAACTGGTTTCTCTCTCGACCTTAAGGTGAAAAGTTCCTCAATTTTGACATTGTTTTCAATTATTCAACTTATCTTTTTCCTCATGCGACTGTTCAATTTATTCTTGAGTTTTTGATTCATTCTTTTCATTCATCACTTGAATTGTATCTTTCCTAGATTGTAACTGTTGCACACATGGTATAGTAGTCATTATTTATTCAAGTACATAGTCTTGTTAGTTTTAATATAAGACACAGAATAGATAATTGTTTATTACCTAACATAGATGAATTAGAAATAATATTTATAATACTCATTTCATATGTTTATGATAATATAAAACTACCATTTATTATTAATCATTGAGATATAAAAGTTTAGGTACTTACCTATTCATTGCCTTGTATCCAATATTTCCTCTTTGGCAACATCTAACCACCTAGTCGTGAGTCTAGCAATTACATCCAAACTCTCCCATGAGCTCTTCCTCCTCTGAATAGTAGTTATGAGCTTTTGCAGAGTTTGGTATCTTGAGGCATCATGACTAACTATCCAACATCAAGTTAGATAGCTTTATGACTGTACTCCATATTTCCCATTGGTTTATTCCACCCAACTCAAGGAATTTCTCATGGCAATAATTTTCTCCCTTAACCAATCTGATCTTTTCGTCCCCTCCATTCTCTAGTCCCCTAGGTCTTCCTTGAATTATTCGTTTGAGGAAACAGGTGAGTAACCACCTTAATTTTCTCAGGAGCTTAACAATTTTTTCTTTCAGTTCTTGCCAAAAATATTTTAACTCTTATTATTCATTACTTGTAAAAATGTCCTCGCCACCCAACCACAATTCTTTAATGTTCTTTATGTGATCATTTGATGAAAAATTCATAATAGTAAATAAATTAATAAGTAAAAATAGTAACACAAGTTAAATGTCCATGTAACATGGGGTATTACACTATATGAGAATTATAGCACATGTAACAAATTTTTCCATGTTCTAGAAATTCATAGAAAATAGATTTCTATCGAGATATTATTAATTAATTTATTATATAATATTTTATTACTAGTGTAGCCCTGTAAATTAAATAGGTAGTAAATATTAATAGACATCAATTAATGCTAAGCAATCTATGATAATAATTAAAAAACTTACACATGCCACATCTGACATTGTCCATATTAAAAAAATTAACTAATTTAAAACTTTGTTTTAAATTATTACTAGCTTATATCCATCTTCACTCTAAAATATGTTTGCATTATTTTTTTTTTTCAATTTATTTTTATTTTGCTATTTTAATTTTAATTTTTACCAAGTTAAAATGTTGACATTGCATTACATTAATATTCTTCTTCTTACTCTTTTTTCTTCTTTTAATTTGTCTTAATCAAAATGTTAAACATTGTGTTACATCTCTACCACAGTGGATGGAGAACAACTCTCCATGCAATTACTCTTAATTATAAAAATAATTAATATTTATGTGTTCAAGTTTTTGTGATTCGCGTATGAGTTAGACGCACACACACACATTTAAAAAAAAATGTAACAATACTCTTAACAATGGATATTCACATCCACTTGACCATGGAGATCCTTAACTTGTAAATTGTTTTTGTGATAATATTATGGGACAATATCATGGCTTATCAATACCGCATGCCCAATATGACAAGTGTTGATATAGCATTTTCTGTAATTAATTAAATTGAGATAAATTAATTAAATAAGCATAACTAACTTAGTGGTAAATATTAATCCTTAATATGTGAATACTATTATGAATTATCAATATCCTAACATATTCCATGGAGGTTAAATCTCTAACATCCACCTAATAATTACTAATAAATAAATTAAATTATAGAAGACTCATTAGATGTTTATTTCCATAATTAAATAGTTTTTCCCCCTTTTTTATTATATATTCATGTTATGAGATTAATAATATTTAGTTTTTTTCCTTTTCCAATCAAAATTATAATAGTGAATTAAATTTACAAAGGCCCACAAGGGCCCAAAGCATAAGGTAAAGTAATATGTTTGAAACTTCATGTGAAAAAATCTATCCATGCTAAAGGATGGTGTGACCCTAGCCTAGGTGAATTTAATAGCATAGATGCCGTTGGGTGGTGCCAGTTATCTAAAAAATCATAATCATAAGAAGCAGAACAAAAAAATGATTTACATTACAAATATGTTCTTAATATATTTTGTTTTTATCTTTTAGTTAAATATTTATAGATATTAAAGTCTATTAAATATGTTCCATTTAATTATTATAAAAAATAAAACCAATAATTTAAATATTATATTTGTCCACATGTCCAATATGACATGAGTTGATATGACACTTTCTTTAATTAGTTAATTTGAGATAAAATAATTAAATGAGCATAAATAACTTAGAGGTAAATCTTATTCCTCTATATGTGGATATTATTATGAATATCCTAGCATATTCAATGGAGATTAAATACTTTCCATTCTCCTAATAATTAAATCTAAATTTTGGAAAACCCATTCTGAAATAGACATGCCCATTGGCATAATTAAATAGTTTTTTTTTCAATTTTTTTAAAGAAATACTTATGGAAAATCCTATGAGTACTTCCTCATAATTTTGTCCTTGATTAAAGAGCTCAACCCCGAGAGGATCAAGAGAGTCAAATCATGACCTATCCAAATTTTGAGATAGAGATATTATATTTGGCTCATGACCACTTGAGCTAATCCTTGGGGCTTAAATATTTTAGATTTTTTAATCAAAATAAATGTTTCTTTTTCTTTAAGCTCTAAGTTTTTTTGTCTAATAATAATAATATAATAAATAATAGACTGAGGGAGACACCAAATTTATCTATGAGATCTATTTGTTTTGGAAATAGGGACTCGCCAAATGTTATGATGAAAAAGATTATGTAATTTTACATTTGTTGTTAAAACGTGTTTATGGAAGTGTAAATGCTTTACGTCTTTTACATATGAAGTGATGAACACATGTATATAAGGATGAAATTAATAGGTTTATAATTTTATTTTATTTTTTGAATTTTTCTTAAATACAATAGAAATTTTGATTAAAGCTATGCTTCTTTATAGATCATTAGAATTTTTATCATGAAACTTTCCCTTTAAAGATTATTTGTATTCATTTTAAGATAACCCAAAGCGAGTTTGTCCATCTACCTAGAAACTTCATTCTCCATAAGAATAAAAATTAACATATATATATATATATATATATATATATATATATATATATGTATCTCAATTGGATTAAGTAATTATAGAAAATAATGTGTGGCTCATATTCGAAATGATATTTGAACTTTCTCATAGAAAGTCTCTAGAGTTTAATAGGATCTATTTGTGTGTCTTATAAAATATTATATTTTTCCTACCACAATGATGATGAGTTGAAAATTTGAAATTGGGTGGCAGGAACATAAACACCTAAATATGTGTTAGTTTTCTAGAAGTGTGAAACACCATATAGTTTAATTAGTTATGGACCCATTTGTACTACCATGTAACTTACCAAGTAGACTAGTGAATTAAACTTTAAGGAACGATATGCATATTCTAGGAATTCAGACACATTAGTAACATGTGTGAATTTTTCAATAAAAAAAACAGTATGAATTCTATTTCATTTCTAAAAATTGAGTTTTTCTTAGGAGGAGAAGAAATTGTTTTAGGAGAAGAAGGAGTACATGTGATCAACACAAGGATGATGGAGGTTTCCGTCATCATCCTTTATTATTTTTACTATTTATATGTGGTAGCTTTAAGTTTTTAAAATTTTAAAAGCTAAGGAAATATATATCTGTTATTCTTGTTTAAATGGAACACATAAATTATATTATCTTTGATTCTACAAATGAATAGAACACAGACATGTCATCTCTCTTACCATCCCCTACTAAAGAAGGACCTAACTCTAACTCCTAGCCACCAAGTAGAGATAAAATCACTAAAATGACAATGGTTATTAAATTATCAAGCAACCTAATTGTCAGTTTTTGAAGCACCCAAAACTTAGCAAAGAACCATAAAATACATTTTTGACTATATGGTTAGGATGCTCAAATATTATAAGATGAGGTTCAGTAAAATAAGGTGATAAATTTACACATTTGAAAGCATGAACTAATGAGCCTTTTTGTTGACTCTAACATTAATTTACACCCACTAGTAGAAAATGAGAAATTAGTGACTATGTGACTAAAAATGTTAGTCACTACAACTTTTGCAAGTGAAATACTACCAAAAATGAGCAGTCTTAAGTGACCCCACTAAAAATGACTATCATAAATGACTAATTTAGTCCCGAGTTAAAATATATGAATAGCTAATAAATGATACAACTAAAAATGACTAACATGAATGACTACTTTAGTGTAGGACCAAAAATGCATTTACCTAATAGGTACTACAATCATACGAATTAGTCATTTATGTTAGTCATTTTAATTGTTTCACTTCAACAATTTAAACTTACAAGTGATAGGGGATTCAAAGCATGTTATAGATTGTGTGAACTCTTCTTTATTCGATCAATGGATGATTAGAGTTATGGACATGAATAGAACCTTTAGGCTCATATCCTTTGATGACATTCATAGGGAATTAAATTCAAAGACTGAAAAATTATCTAAAATGAGAGTGGATTTACAGTTGGCTCAAATACATTATGAAGAATACCTGCAAGGAGAAGTGTTGTGTAATGTACCTCATTATTATGCTAAAAAAAAAAATTCCCCACTAGCATAAATATAGTTTAACAAAAATTGTTCTTCATATTATCGTCTTCACATATCTCTTGATCATGTATTTGTAATACTGATCATATTCTTCTTTATCATGTTGATGCTTAACACCTTTAGAATGAACTCTCCTAGTTTCATTTCCACAATTAGTTCCAATACTTTAATATTATTCATTGTATATCTATATCTATATTCTCATTATAAACATAAGTAAGAGACACTATATTTAAGCTTAGTTTTCCCATTTTTGTTTACCTAACTCTTACCTCTATATAGTACACCATAATATTATATCAGAATAATATTATGAAAATTAAAAATATAAAATTGAAAAATAAATTTCCAATTTAACAAATAAAGGTAAAGATAACCACATGAATGACATACAATAAATTAGAACAGCTTGGAAAAAAAACTTGAAAAAAAAATAAAAACTTGGTGGAAAAAATTGTAAAAATGGAAAATAGAAATCTTGGATACCAACCTTGACTCAATAGTGTGATTGGCCAGAAATAGACTCATCTATCGAGAATGCCATTCTAACAGATAAAAGTTATCAAAATCATGAACCATGATTGTTGACTATCACATACTGATGTTAGCTACAGGTACATCCTCAAATCTCGATTTCAATTTTATTGTTTAGATCATTCATAACCCCACACAAAGTAATGCAAACCATTAATCTCACCAAACAACCATTAAATAATCCAGTATCGTGTCTAAAATTTTTCCTACGGTTTTGTTTTCCTTTCTTGTATCATATTTCAAGTAACATCCCAATCTTATTGTTCATCCTTTCCATCTCTGGGGATAAAATGGACCGCAATATCTTTGGTGGTCCACATAAACAATATGGGTGTTATCTATATTCCCTACACCCAACATTGGGTGCTATCATTAAGCTTTAGATGTGGGATTTCTCAAACTAAGTCAATTATAATTGTTGTTTAATAGTAATTTCATGATGGTGGTGGGGATAGTTCTCATGGGGTCACGAGTGTTGAAAGAAATAGGGATTATTGAAAGCTCTAATCACGGTCTTTCCATGACCCTTTAATAAGGACAATCTTGAAGTATTTACATGTTGTGGATTTTGTGACCCTCCATTACCTTCTAACATGGCATCACTTCCAAATTGGTAGTGGCACCAATTTAGTACTTTGTAAAAAAAATACTAGTCTGTAAACTTTTCATGGTATTCTTTGATTTTTATTATTTAAATTAGTAGGGGGGATTGTTAGATGTCCATTCCACACCCACTTTGTTTTTAGTCTAATTAATCTCAACCTTTTGCACATCACCTCTTGTTCCTTTCTGTATATTGTTTGTAGTTTTTCCCAGAGTTTTCATGAAAGCACATGCACCTTGACCATGAAATTTGACACACATAAACATACTCTTTGACTGATCTTTTATTTTTCCTTTTCAGACTCAACGTATAATCATTCTTTGATTTGAAGTACTTTAGAGATTTGCTTGTCTCTTGTTTCGCTCATTTGACATAGCAACATGAAAATATGAGGTGATCCTCTTGGTAGTCACATGGTGAGGCAAACATGAAAAAACAAAGATCTGTGATTGAATATCTCCCTGATGAAGAGAGATATACATCTACGATTGTGATATTGGAAGAAAGTGGGGAGGGATCTCCTTTAGTGTCGATAGATGTTGTGGTAGCATCCTTTGATCTCATAGTATAAGGAGTACTTGAAAATGAGGTGCATATTTGTCTTGGGTTCATGTAGGTGGCACATTTAGTAGCTCCTATATGATTACTTAATATGATGATTGATCTCCACCTAGCCAACATAGAACTAGCTTATAGATATCCTAACTGAATGCATCTAGTCTCTATGTGTATGGGGATGCATGATGATGCCATCCTACAACTCACAGAAGTGCTCAAGGTATAAATACATCTTTGTGTCTAGGATGTTTACAGGTGATGTCCAAGTGACTAGGGTGAGAGAAGAGGACTAGTGTTTTGTGGTATTTGGTACACCTAGTACTATTTGGAATGTTCGATGTGGAGAATATAGGGAGACTTATCTTGTATACTTGTGTGATGCAAGTTAAGGTCCCAAGGAGGACTTGGGGGTGTGTATATGCTAACTTGTTGTGGCTATTTGGTAGAGTAACCAAATTTTGTTGGGTGCGATTCCAAGCTAGGAGTTTGTGGCTAGGGTTTTCTTATGGTTTCCCTACCTAGGGTTTAGGGAGAATGATTTTACAAAATTATATATTAGAGGGCAATGGAACACATAAAATATTGTAGAAATATAAAGCCAAAAAATGCATAAAACAAGAGTGACATAGATATATGTGGTTCACCCAATTTGGTGTACGACCACAAAGAAACATTTAGTCCTTCCATTTATATTATCCAGAAAAATGAAGAGATACAAATTGGAACAGATGCATTGTAATTCCCTCTTCGCTCTCACACAATCTCCTCTCTCTTTCTCAATTAGAATACACATATACACATCTACTTTTACTTCATCTTATACACATATTTGTAGTGTTCCCATTGTCCAAAACTTTGTGTACTTTCATATTTGAATTTCAACTTATGTTCTCATGATGAACGAGTAGTTTCCAGTGTTGTTGGTTGTGCATGTCTACTTGACATAACATTGAGAAGATTTTCTCTAGTGATTTAAAAAATATATAGAAGCTAAAGGGGTAGATTGGGGTTGTTATAAATCTGTTATAGTAAGTATTCTTAGATCTGTTAGATGCTTGAAAATTGTGCCCTAAGGGATGGAAACTTGTTCTATTGAACTAAATGTTTTTGATGTTTATTTTCATGGGATGCCTTATGCCTTTGGTTGAAAATAAGTGAAGGATATGCTCTTGGAATTTATATTTCAAATTCAGCTGTAAGGTTGAAATGTCACTGGAAATATATTTAGAAAACCTTAAGGTTGAGGTGAAAGGATCGTCACCTTGATGAGATTGAGTTTCTCCTTGCTAGGACTCATAAAACTTACTAGGATCGATTCATCTGAAGGGTGAACTTATATGACAAGCATATAGTATCCTCTTCAAGCTTGTGTAGAAATAAAGAGATACTCATTAGAAATAATGGGGAAAATGAAAGTGAAACATCCCTTGTATAGGCAGCATGTCACTCTTGATCATGACACTCATTTGTATCTCATGTCCGATTTGGGATATTCTCAAACAATCACTTGGCTTTCCTAGCATGGGCGATCCATTTTCCTCTCATCTGACTAATCCACTTCGTCATTATGACCCTCCATCCTATGTTCAGTCAAATGTTGCCACACTCTGGAGTCATGTCACTTATATGTTCAAGATAAATCATATCTGCAATCTATTACCTATTCATTATCTGAATCCTCGCTATAGTCTTGGATATTATTAATTTTATTCCACCTTATTCCTCATTTTGTTTCAATGAGGGGGGACTCATCATGGCCCTCCTTCGACAGGTCACTTCCTGTTGATTTCATCTCATTATCCAATAAGATGAAACAGAGACTCCCTTTCAGTACCTTAGAGCTTGCATGCCTTAATGGCAAGTTCCTCGCATTCGATGACATGTTTTCATCATTGGCCTTTAATCAGGTGATTCCATGAGTGTTCAACTTCACCTTCTTTTTTCACATTCATGGATTATATTGTCTTACCTTAAGAACCATTGTCAATATTAGTGGTTTCTCTCATGCCTGTTAAAGATCCACATAATTGGTCAGTAATTAGGTGGTTTTATAGCATGTTCAACTTCGACACATTCATTCACATGTTAGAATTCCTACTTTGATTGGGTAGGGATGGAGTGCAAGACCTTGAGTCTTGTCTGATATGACTCAAGTTGTGTGGAGTTATGTATTATTCATGTTTGTACACATGTTTCTTCTATACAAATAAACGTGACCATTATGTTTTACAGATTTCTCTGGTGTGGTTTTTGAGGTTCAGTAATCAGATATTCCACAGTTTTCATTTTTTCATTGTCTACATTTCAAGTCTAGAACAAGACTCATCAAACTTATTAAATAATTAAAATAAAATACAATAAGTAATTAAAATTTAATTGAACTAGTTGGTTGTCCTAAAAAATTCCTTAAAAAACATATTTATAACCAACACTTCATTTCTTTGTAAATCAGTACTGAGGATGAGTCTTGTTCTAGACTCGAAACGTAGAAGATGTGACCATACTATGGGACTTTACATTTATGGTGATCATTCTATCCTTGATGGCTGTGTCCATACCTTGGATCTTAGATCTACAGATGATCCTTTTCATTTGGATGGTTGCACCCATACCATGGATCCTTTCACATAATCCTTATTATCTGGATTGTTGTGTCCATACCGTGGATTCATGTTTGATATCATATATGTATATGTATATCTGTGCTTGATTTTCACATCTCCTGACAATGTTTATTCTCATCTTTGCAAAATCTCGTAAATCATCTCAACCATCACTCCTTGTTCTGCCTTCATGCTTTAGGGGGCATCTGTTACACAGTATTTTGTGATACTTCGCACACTTCCCTATGACATACCCTGAAGTGCTCAAAACATGACCACCACGCAGTGTACTCATTCATATATGCAGCTTATATCCTCCCTAAGACATTGATTGGAAAATGCCTTGAGCTTCCCCTAAAGGAAATAATTGTAAAACCCTAATTTGAGAATCATCACTCTTATAAGACTAAAAACCATGATGGTCACCTCTTGCATTATATCCGACCCATGATGGAATCACTTTGTTTACTTGTATACCTATGATGACCCCAAAAAGGAAATTTTCCCAAAGAGGACAAGAAGCTTCATGATCTACAAGCTTCTAGAGCGGTGAGCTGGAGGTTCTTCGGCGTAGATGAGGTCGAGTTCTCCCAACTTGTCCTCTTGGTATTATCCCTCTCGATTACCTCATTAATATGAGGGCCTACCCCTATCTTTGGAGAGATCCTAACTCCCTTTCACTGCCTATATATTCATCCTCTCCCATTCTGAAATAGTTTTTCTTTGTCTATTTGCACCCTCATGCTAAGATTGTGCCTACATGCTACTCATTTGGCTTGGACAAGGAGTGCTTGGAGAGATTATCTTGGACTTGGACATTCATTCAAGTAAATCCTATTAACATTAAGGCTTGGTTGTATGCTTCCTCTTTTATTAGTATACAACCGCTAGTTCATTTGCCCTAAATGTGTATGCTCATTTATCATTTAGATTAACTCTCCTTGATTTATTAAGTGGGCTAATTTTGAATATGCTATTTGTATTTTCATTGCTTGTTGTGTATTTATCTCTTCTGGAAGTGTATAAATGTTGTGAGCAGTAGGAACAAGCCCGTGATGCAAGTGATTCAAGGTCTTTAGCAAAGGAGAACATGATAGCATTAGAATGAGGTAGGCCATCTTCTGTGTTGGAAATAATACTGAGAGGGGGGGGTGAATCAGTATTATCACATTAATAGAACTTTTTCATTTCCATAACCAGATTCATATATGCTACTTCCACAACTTCTTATGATTAAGTTAATTGATCTTCAATGAGTGCATTAGAACATTATCAATCATATTATCAGTTAACAGATGCAGTAACATAGAATAGATCATCACACATAAGGCACATACATGAACACCATGATATAAGGTGGAAACCCAATGTGGGAGAAAACCACCTGCTGCAAGTCATCTCAATCTTCTTCTTAATAAGAAAATCCTTTTACAATATTTTGTACTGGTGCAGACTTATACCAGTACGGGAGCTACAACCCCCTTTTGCTCTTGTACTAGCTGATCCATTTACTAGTACGCAGGCTACTACCTGCTGCAATGCTCCAAAGTTTTCCCTTTAGCTCTTGTACTAGCTTAGATACTAGTACGTAGGTGCTGACCTACAATCTTCTCTCCTCCAGGTACCACGTTTCATCAATTGTCATACTGGATACACTGAAGCACAACACATAATATGAAAGGGCCACATTTCATCCAATTTTCATACTGGACCCAGTAACCACATTGAAGCTCATAATCAAACAACTTTCTGAATCACTCAATCACTAGATCAATACATATACAATGAGAGTCATCAATCAGATCTAGTTCATCAGATCACATAAAGTTATACTCAATCACTTCTCATACGGCTGTCATAAGATCATAATACCAGAAACTAGACATCACTTCAACACCCAGAACACAGCAAGGATAAACATGGATTTCAAGAGAAGTAAGCGGCTTGCTCAACTGTTCGCTTGCTTACGTACTCACCCTGCTCAACTGCTTGCCTGCTTACCGTACTCACCCTGCTCAACTGCTAGCCTGCATACAAGTACGCATCCTGCTCAACTGCTAGCCTGCATACAAGTACGCACTCTGCTCAACTGCCAACCTGCGTACCTCGCTCTGAGTCCATTGAACTGCCTGCGGTCATCCGCACCTGAAGCCCTTTTGTGCCTGCGTACCGGTGCACCTGAAACCCTTCTATGCCTGCGTACCAGCGCACCTGAAACTCTTCGCTCCTGCGTATGTACGCACTTTTCGCTCACTGTACTTGCGTACCTTCGGGCATATATGATTTCAAGACTTCAGCAAGAACCCAGACAGCCAGATCTACGGATCTGAACATGCGCCGAAGAGATCTTAGTCCATCAGTAGATTCGCCTTATTTAGATCTAGACTAGATCTTACCCTCATAAGATATTCAACCAA
>APFE031002148.1:0-12692 GCA_000404065.3 Pinus taeda | reverse complement strand
TTAAAACAAATTCACTGATACATATTCATCCTCTATGTTGAGAGGGATTCACTAAAACATTTCACCAAAAACAAAATTACTCTGCCTCTGTTACAAATGATTTTTACACCACTGTGTAAAATCTTCTTTTCACATTCACTGCTGTAAAATAGCTTTTACATTTACTGCTGTAAGAATAGAAATTCTTACATAAGTTTACTGCTAAAAAAAATTCTTTCACATTCACTTCTATGTGAAATTCTTCATTACATTCGAAGTGCTGGAGATTTTACATTTCATATTCAAATAAAAAAAATTGCCATACCGTTCGTTTCAACAAACAACTATATCCACCTGTAATAAGAGATGCTGTGTTTCCCCTGTTCTTTTTGCTGCTGCGAGCCTGCTTCTCCCGTGTGCAAAATTACACAGTCACTTACACTTGCAGAATGGTCAACAACCAACAAAAATTGGTTTTACATGTTACGTAAAAACTAAACTTACGCGACCCCTCGTGAATAATAAAAAAAAACATTAAAATTAAAACAACTACTTATGCCCATGCCTATTTTAAATTCGTGCCCATACATGTCGTATGAAGACATAAAGTCTTTTACCTAAGTTTATGACACATTTATTAAAAACATTAAATAAAACGTGCAGTAATAGTAAAAATAAAGTTCGGGCTGGTTGAAAGTAATCCTTCTCCGTTGACCTGATCGGACGCAATTCGCACACCAACTTCAGACAAAACAAACGACCTTTACCGTCCGGGGAAAGTGGTTTTGAGTTTTACACTGGACGCGTGGCAGCTGATCGGGGTGTTCGGAGGCCTTCAGACATAAACCACTTTTTGCCAAAAGCGGTGCGAAATGGTTGAGGGTGGTTTATGGTATTGCTGGGTGGTTTCCCGCGCGGTTGAAATTATAAATTCAACAAGGTGGAGAGAAGTTTCATTAGGGAGATGTGGACGTATGTAAAATTGACGAGACTAATGAGTGTGTAATCGTAAGGTAAGATGTAAAAATAAATGGCAGTATACTGCATGATTTTCTAGGTAGAGAGTGGCTTTAGGGATTTCATATGGGAAGTTGTATTTTTGTTTTCTTAATTTTATGTGTTTTTTGGTTTTTGTTTGCTTCAATCTAATATTTTGCAGGAATTGAGTTTTTATTTAATATGTTTAGGTTAGCTCTTGTATCTAATCGAGTCTTCATAATAAAGATTTTTTTTTATTTTGAATTTGAGCATCACATAGTAAGAATAAAGACTTTCTCTTGTATTTTGAATTTGAGCATCACATGGTATGGTTAGTGGACGACTATGATTTTCATGTTGCTTAATCCTGAGAAATCATTTGTCTTGACCTCATAAATTTCCACATTGGTATAGTGGTTTTGTGATATAATCTTCCTATTTTTCTTTCCCCTTTTCTATTCAGGAAAACTGAGTTCTAAGTTCACTAATTTTTTTCTTCAATTTTTTATTTTTTATTTTTTTTTTCTTGGTTGACTTCATTTATTTTGTTGACTTCATTTATTTTGAGTATTCTCTTCTTATCTTGTTGGGGTTTCTTTGGAATTATTTAGTGTTTTTCTCATATGAAGCATCAACAAAGAGGGCCTTTGGGATAATACCTTTGCTTGAAAGAATTGAAGTAGAGCCCTGATTTTTTATCATAGTCTGCAAAAATGTGTCCATCAACTTTTCTTTCATTTATCCTTCAGGGAGCATCTTAATGCCTGCGATGACTTTAGCTTCTTCATCATCTAAACTATGTGCCATACATATTTTTAATTTTTGTTGTGCCATATATATTTTTAATTTCTGTTGTAAAGCAGATTCTTCTTCAGTGCTATATTCTGATTCTGACTCTGAGCCTTTGCAATGACATTCTTCTGAATTTGCACAGTCACAACAGTGAGCAAAAAAGACTGCTTCATGATCATCTTTAGATTCTGTCAGAAATATTGAAACCAGAAGTTTCTATAGAATCACAACAATTTTGTCCCATAACATGCATTTCTTCTTTCATATGAATATTGGGACAATTTTAAGTTTTATGTAGTTTGGAACCACATTTATAACATTGGATTTGGACTAATGACTTTCTTTCTTCTCTTTTTTTGCTTATCCTATTGGTATTTTTTGGCATTTTCTTGGGACTTTTTCCCTATGTGTAGTTTGGATTCTTCCCCTCATGGACAATTATTTGAAGTATGTCCTAGTTTGCCACATAGCCAACAAGTGATCCTATTCCAGGCTTCTTCTTTGTGATTCCTACAATGAATATCTTGAGGATCATAATAGTGGAGTTTGGAATTCTTTTGTAGTAGCCTTTTGCTTTGCTTATTCTTCGGGGTTTTGCGGGATGATTCATTTTTCTTTTTGAGATTTTCTTGATGGCCTTCTTCACCCTTTTCTCCTGTACAATAAGGTCATCTAAAGATAAACCATATTTGTTGCAGATAGATCTACTGTCAAGTAATCTAGACAATTTATGTATAGATTATTCACCTTCATATTTGTGGATAGTCCTACTAAGGCTTTTGTTATGATACTATATATTTCCCCCTAAGTATAAGATTCATAGGGGTTTTGGAAGAATTCTTGAATTTTTAAGTAATATACAAATTTAGAAGGCAGGGTAGCAAGATACACCTGTTTCCGTAAGAGATTCTTGCTATCTTTTACTTCATAGATTCTTTGAACCGAATCCCTATGGAAGTCTTCATACTAGGACATTTTTTTACATTTAAGATTCATTAATATCAAAGAGTGTTTATCTGATATTTTTGATTCTGCCCCACACCAATGTTCAAGGATGAGTGATGTCAGAGCTCCAATCATGTTATTTTGGGGATTCCCATCTTTGTTATGTATAACATCTCCTGCTTCATCTTTAACTATTTCTTTTGCCATTTTATCTAGCAATGTTGCAGAGGATTTTTTTTCCCACCATCTTCTGAGTATACTAGTAAAACACTGAATTAGTATCTTACATGCTTCTACTTCACCTTTACCCTTCATTCACATTAGTTTATATTCAGTGAACATTTGATCAATCATTTGTCTTATCTGTCGTGAACTTAAATGATCAATGTTCCATTCTTTATGTGCATCATTGAAAAATATTTGAGATTCTAACTGTGTACCCTTACCACTCAAATTAGGAGCAGGATATCTTGAGCACTGGCTAGGCAATGGATCATAGACTGGCTGTAGATGAGAGTCAAATGAGGTTTATGATTTTTCTTTAGGAAACAAACTGGGAAATTTATCTACAGATTTCTAGATAGAATGTACAAGGAAAGGATGGCTGGACAATAGTGAAGAAGGAATGTCTTTATCTTTGGATGTGGAGGAGAATTTTTCAAATTGTGAGGAAAGGTCCTCAATCTTTGTATCGATCAATGCAAAACCTCTTTGAATTTCATTTTTGATAAATTGTCCGTTTATTTCTGTAGCTTCACTATGACCTTCTCGAACAAATCCTTCTATTACAGAAACAAAAAACTGGAAATCATTCAGACTTTTATTTATACTATTTATAGAGACTTGCAAAGACTCTACTTGTTCTTTTTGTGCATTGGATGTTGATGCATGCATATCTAAACCTTTCAAATTAGTATTGGTCTAATTTACTTGTTCACTGACTCTTTGTATTCTTCCCTCTATCCCTATGGTTGCATCATCTTTGAGGACGAAAGGCACTAATTTAACCACCTTTCCTATTTCTTCAAGGATGATTCCTTTATATGGAGGAAAAGTAGAGGTGGATTCTATCGTACTATCACAAGTTGTCGAACGACGTTTAGAAAAAGATGATTCTATTGATAACATATGCACATCCATGTTTTCTTCTTGCTTCTTCCATTCATAAAAGGAAATCCATGAATTTGTGTAATCCATATATTCCTTCCATCCTGATGAAAGATTTGATTTTCTACTAGGGACGTAGTTAGATTGAAATCCTTGGCATCTCGATGAGTAAATAAATCTCAATTTATCATTCTTTTCATCCATTCTGTATCTTCATTATGCTGAGGACAACCTTCCATGAGAGAGAAGAAATTAAACATCTCAGGCTTAGATGGCCTTTTGCAGTCATTTGGGACATGATTATGGAATCGTCATGATGGAATGAGATTGTCCATTTATTCTAAATACCTTAATCCATATCTAGGCACGCCTAACGACCTCATCTTGCTAAACATCTATGTTAGCCTTGGATCTTCATTTTGAGAGATGGAAGTTCATGTATCATCATGACAATATCATGTGGAAAATAATAAATATAAGTTGGTTTGATTTTTGTAGGACGAGACATGTTAAAATAATATATCATATTTTTAATTTAAGCTATGTATCATGTTTATTAATTTAAATAAATTTATATACTTCAATATAAAGAGAATTGTATCCTGAGAATGTAAACTTTATATTAACTATATATATATATATATATATATATAAATATATATATATATATATATATATATATATATTTATATATATATATATATTATATATATTATTTAAAAATAATAATGATCATAATTGATGTTTACTAAGATTAAAATGGTTTATTTGAGTTAATTATGTTTTAGAATTTTATTTCTATGCTTGAAAAGTATTAAGAAAAATATAGCAAGGTCACCGTAGGTTTTTAAACTTAAAATGTGAAGAAGGTTGATATTGTAGCAAATATTTTGAAGTTTAGATCTAATGTAAGTATAAGTTTGACAATATAAGAGAGAGTGCATGTTGCAAAGGTGATCGATTCTTTAATCCCATGGTGTTTTGTGAATTAGTCAATGTCCACTTTAACTATGGAGCGCATGAGAATTTGTTCTTATTTTAGGAATGCTCATTTTCTTCTTTACACTACTCAATCCAAAGAGATAAATTTGATTTGCGAAATTTGGATTATTTACCTTCTTATAATATATTAGTTTCCTTTTCCCCTCTAACTCTTTATCACTCCACAATTTCTCCTATAATAATATTTTTAGTATTATTCTTATTTTGCAAAAATGATACCCTCCTTTATCTCTGAGTGGTCTAGCCTAGACTGGACATTCTTATGTCATCCCTACTTGAGTTGAAGCTAGTGATTTTGGCTAGAGTTATAAACAATTTTAAGTAACCTTTTGTCTTCTATATTGTTTAAAATCTTCTTATACATGTATATGCTACCTAGTCATAGCCATGCATTTATTGGGGAAAATAATTGCTTCAATGATGACGATAGGATAAGGTGTTTTCCTTTTAATCTTGAGAGTTTAGGTTACAAATTTCTTTTGAATTTTTTCTATCTTCTTCCATAACTCTATGAATATACTGCAATCCCACACCTCACTTTTGTATAAAGTAATAGGAGTCGCAAGAGTCTCGAAAAATAATAATTTGAATTCTGTATCCAAAGATTTGTTGTCTTACCATTGCTTTCAAGCCCATAATAAGCTTTCCATTCTCCATTTATCCTTTACCGATGTTATAATTCTAGTTGAGTTTGTGATGGATATTCCAAGATATTTGTATGAAGGAACTTCCTCCAAGCTTTTGTTGTCATATATGAAAGTATCATATGTGATCTTTCTAGATTTAATTTTCATGACCTTTTTTTTAGTATTAATAGTCATACCCATCCTGGAACAAAATCTTGGAAGATTCTTAGTTTCTTACCAAGGTTGTAATGACTCCACACCGAAATAGAAGTATAATTAACATAAATGTGAAGAGTTATGACTATACTAGTGAGTGTAGGGCTAACACAAACTTTGTTAGCTTATCAATGTATATGCCAAAGGTGGTAGGGGACAAGGGACACCCTTACTTGAATTTGATATTACAATTAATTTCTTCTAACCAACTCCCATTGGTCCTAAAATTGGTAATAACATCCTCATACATCCTTATCACAATAACCCTCAACTTGAGGGGAAACATCAGGTCTTCCAACCTCTTCCACATGTTTGTCCTAGAAATGGTTTCAAAAGCTTTTCTAAAGTCAACAAACTAATAGAAGATATTATTTTTATTATTACAACACTCCTCCACAATGATATTGAGATGTTCAAGGTGTTCCATAGTTGAATGATATCTCCTAAACCTAGATTGGCCACTAGCTCTTTTATCATGGCTTTGTAGCCATAGTCTAATCTTCTTTTCTAAAATAATTTTGTACATGATGGAAAAAAATGTGGCTAAAAAAATGGTCTTACAATTAGAGGGAATGCTTCTGCTAGGTATAGTGAGGCTCCACATCCAAGGATTAAGGAGGCCTTACTCCATTTCCAAATTGAAGAGATTTTATATGTAAGAATGAGGATAGACTCTCCTATTTTAAAATTTCAACTCAGTAGTAATCAATGTCCTTAGCTTTACTAATTGCGACCATCTTAACACCAAACTCAGTGTCTTTAGAGAAAATATTTCATCCTCTATAGCATTATTCAAAATGGTGCCCATGGGATTAGGGGATTCATAAATATTTTCAAAGTAGGAATTTTAGTTCTTCTTAGTAATCAGATTGTTTTGTTTAGATTTAGGAACTATAATTTTTCTGTGAAACTTCCTAGGATCTAATTTAGAGACGTGTAACGACTACTCTTTCGTTCTATTTTCATATTACCTTTATTCCTTTTAATAAGATATTTTTATGCAATTATCTCATCAAGATTTACAAATTCATTAGGAGAATCCCTAATTATTTTTCTATCAATTTTACGATCATTATCATATGAAAGGTTGGTTGTTCTATTATTATTTTTACATGACACCCCAATAGAGAAATTGTTCTTGGAAGTGGAAAGGGTTGTAAAAAAATTATAATAGAGGGTTTCAATGTTATACTTATAATTTAAGAGGTGTAAATCCCTCTTTAAATCCTTTAAGAAGAGATTAATTTTACTTTCATAGCCAAAAAAAAATATGTCTTTGATTTTGATTAAAGGGTTGTTCTATTATTCTTTTTACGTGACACCTGAATAGAGAACTTGTTAATGGAAGTGGACTTGATTGTAGTAAAATTATAATAGAGGTTTTCAATGTTATCCTTATAAGTTCAAATGTGCAAATCCCTATTTAAATCCTTGAAGAAGAGATCAATTTTACTTTCATTGAAAAGAACATGCCTTTGATTCCCATAGTTCTCTTGCAAGGGGATTTTGTGCATGGCAAATTTTAGAGTTAAGGTTGAAAATATATGATCAAAGTTAGGCTCATTGTCATTTAAGAGGTCAAAATTTACTATTTGGTTGGAAACAAGGATATAAAATATCATATAATACATAACTCTACTGCCAAGCCCATGAATATGTCATCTAGTTGGAGTTTGGCCACTTGGTTATGCCATTGAAAAATATTAGGTCTTGAGAACTACAAAGTTTTATTAACTTGATGCTAAATAAAAAGGCCACCACAGTTTGTTTTGTATCTACAAGCTAAAACACAGTCAT
The DNA here is from genome assembly GCA_000404065.3 of Pinus taeda. Taxonomy (NCBI): domain Eukaryota; kingdom Viridiplantae; phylum Streptophyta; class Pinopsida; order Pinales; family Pinaceae; genus Pinus; species Pinus taeda. The sequence goes on along the minus strand of APFE031002148.1, from coordinate 5,250 downwards.
CATCTAGCCATAGAGGATTAGGGTTGGAATTATTGCTTAGAAGAATAGTTTTGTTAGTTGCAATTATAACACTAAAGTCTCCCAACAAGGTGATATTACCTTCATTCTGTACATTTTGAATATATTGTTCCATGGTATTATAAGATCAATTTTTATCTATATTGTTTTTCTTATAAAAGATAGAATTAATAGGTGCGGAATAACAAATTGCAATATAAATCCTCTTTGTGTTAATGATAGATATTTCTATCCAAATGTACTGATTGAGGGTCTATCTAATGAAGATGAATGTGAGGAGATACATTCTTTTTCATATACCATGTTATTCCTCCAATCTTTTTACAATAATATTTCTTGTTCCATGTTGGCCACAGATAAGAGGAATCCATCTATGTGATGGCCCTTAGACTCATAATGCTACCATGTTTCAATTAGAAAAATAAAACTAATTTCATTCAAGGACCAACTTAATGTAGAACCTTTATGTCGTGGAAGGCCACAAAAATTCCAAAAAAGGATCCAAAGTATTCCAAATTCCTATATACTACTCTCATTTTAGTCTCCATCCCTAATAATAACTTTCCTATTTCGAATGATTTTCCATTTTCATTCCTTTATAGTGTACTTTAACTTTTGAATTTCCTTCCTTAGCTCAACTAGGTCTGTTGGAATGAGGTTCTTTTTATAAATATTCTTATCCATTTTTAAGGGGGAGATTTATCGAGTATGCCAAATTTAAGTGGTAAGTGGTAAGTTGAGGGATCAATTCTTATCTTAATGAAAATTAAGAAATAATTGTCACCTAAAACTAGGAAAGATCATCAATAATTAAGGAAATGAATTGGCATTAACACAAGGGTTGTTAATTTCTAAGTAAAGAGGGATTGAGTAGCTTATTTTGGTCAATGATTCTATAGTGATAATAAAACATATGCATTACAAATCGATACATAATAACATTAAAATAAACAAGCTTGTCAATAGATCTCAAAGGCGAGCAAAGAGCTATGAATCTAATGAATATTACTAGATCCTGATATCCTATAACCCCTTAACATATTCACACATATATGAAACCAAATATTGTAGTAAGAATAGTAAGTGTAAATGAAGGGTGTACATTTCATTCCCGTCTCCTGTGAAATTTTCTTCAACCACAATGTTGAAAATAGAATTCATAGACTCAAAGATGGTGAATAGCATGGGCATTAAGTCCCGATCAACTCATTGTACATCGCACACTTCTTCCCTAACCACTTAATTTATCAAGTATGTAAGGATGGGACAATAGGCTTCATGTGGTTTTATGTTCCTTTCGATTAGATATTTCTACTAGTTTCAAGTTGCTTGCTTTCTTGGATTATTGAGATTTGAGACTTGGAGAGAATTTCGTGTGTAGTGTCGACAACATTGATTTGGTTCCATTTTGGAATTTGCGGGGTTGATTTAGGATATAAGCAATGGCCAACATTCTTTGGCATTCAAAGAGTGTGCAATTTGTGAGATTCAAATTTTCTTAGAGGGGTAAGGAGATGCAAGGTGCATGTGGATGAAATTCATGATTATTTATTTCTTCATGTTAAAAAATGGGAGGGATGGAGAAAAGTTTAGGAGTGTAGATTCTCAGCAGAGTATCAACTTATGCATATGTAGAAAATAATGTAAAATATATAGGTTGAGCCTCTCAAAAAGAGGAATTTAATTTTGAAATTTTCATGGCAACGAACACTCAACCAACTTGATGAGAATTTTATTGAGTTCTCATTTTTTTTTAGGTTTCATTTAGTGGCTTCTTATCTCTATTTCAAACTGGTGTTACCAATAACATTATTTTTTTCAAAGCTAAAATTACAAACTTTTGCAATTGTCATTTGTAAACTCATAAACAAAAACCTTAAAATCAACCACTAAAAGAAAAAGTGGTGCTCACAACATTGCGATTTTTTTTTAAGAGTTAAAGTTACAATTCGTTTGAAATCATGGTCTCAACATTTAATATAATTATAAATAAAAAGTTGAAAATAGATCGCCAAAATTGGTATCACCCTATTTTTTTTGAAGTTGACATTACAACTCATTTGAAATTGTGACTATGACAGCTGGTATTCTTGTGAGTTGACATCGTGGAATCAACTTCCAAATTGAAACATGGTGTCATAAGTAGTTAATTTTATTTTCTTTTTACTTAAATTGCAATGCATTTGACACCATTACATAAAAAAACCAATATTATTATAAGTAAAATAAAATAAAATAATTACAAAAAAGAACATATTTTAGAAAAATATCTATATAATGCTCAACATTTTTAATTAAAAAAATTCTTAATTGAAAAATTATGATCATAAAACATTGACAAAACTTAAATTGAAAAAGCAAAAGGAACAACCTTTAAAATAATTGAATAAAAAATAAAATGAAAATAAATTAAAACAAAGTAAAAAAATATAATATACATTAGCCCACATGAGGCAACTCAATTAGTGATGACCATGTTCTAAAGTGTCATGTAAACCATGAGATTTAAGGTTTAAATCCCCCCATGGGTGTATATATATATAGAAAGACACATACTAATATTTGTTTTTTTTAATATATGTCTTTGACATATTGCAATAGAAGAGATTAGCATCAAATAAACAAAATTACTATCCCTGGTCTTTCCCCTTGGAAACTAGGCCAGAGATAGTAAAGTACATAGTGAAGGGCTCGAAAAATTATGGGAGTGTCCATAATGAATAGAGACCAAAACATATTGTTGTCCCACTCAGGGGGGAACTAACAACAAGAGACAAAAATAGACGTGTTAAATTGAAATTTCTGAGCTAATAAGAAAAATAACCTAAGAATATAATTAAAGAAAAGCATAACTATATCCTTGAGGGTTAGCTGGAGAAGCCATAGTTGAGATAAAACTGCAAGGAAATGGAGCATCACGATGATAATGAAGTATCCAAGTTTATTGGTTGTTCCTCAACCTTGCATGGTGGAGGCACTAGAGAGCTTGGTGGAGAACCCACCTCTAATTAGGCTAGCCAACCTTCCATGTCAAGCATGAGGTATGAAAGTTCATCGAACTTGTGTAAAATAATTGTCTGGGATTGTCTTCTATCCAAAAATATTTTTCCAAGAAACAAATTGACATGTCAATATAAACGAATAATATGCATATAATGATTTTGATGGCTTTGTGAATTACCTGTAGTAGCAATTGAAGGATAACGACTACCATGACATTTGAATCAAGAATAACCTATTGTTCATGGTAGGTTTCTTCCACTACTAGTTGCATTTTCTCTTGTATGTCTTGGGGTATGTTGGCATGGAAGCTACATGCTGAGGATTCTACTTGACGGTGCACCCTAGAGCCTCCTAAAGCTCTACAACATCCATTTCCATCCCTGCAATGAGCTCTCTAATGCATCATGGTAGTCGAGGGCAATAAAACATCACATGGAAAAAGATTGAGGTGATAAGGGAGCTGCATGAGGTGGCCATGAAAGCGAGATGACATTTCAAATTTCCAGTTGGGCTACACTGATATAAAATAAGGGACAATGCCATATCCTTTTGAAATATCCAATAGCATAGTGAGGAAACTCATCAACAAGGATAGGAAACAACTTGGCCAAGCAACCAAGTGAGAATTTAAGCACATTGCAGGAAAATAAAAGGAAGTGATGGAGAAGAGCGCTAGGGTAAATCCTTTAGCTTGAGACATAGAACATGTTGAAGAGTTGACAAATGTGGTAGGAACATAAAACATATGATTTCCAAGGGGCAGTAGCCTCCCACCTTGGGAAGAGAGGCTCCTTAAATATGTCTCAAAGAAGAGAAATTGCAGGAAGTGGTGGCGGGAGGACACATTGAGCCTAACCCCATTTATGTCAATATATGCCATTAAGTGAAATTAATATTTCAAATATATAATTTAAAAATAAATAAAATAAAAAATATATAAAAAACCATAATTATAAAAAATATATAAAAAACCATAATTATAAAAAATTAGAAATATATAAAAGAATTTAAATATTCCTCAAATCCCCACCATTTCCGTTGAAAAATGTGATGCCTCCCCAGTTTCCCTTGGCATCCACTTGCAATGGTGGGCACATGTATGACCTATACCCATAGTGCACCACCCACATGCATCTTCAACTCATGCCAATGTCCATGCCTGTTGGGATGTGGGAGTGGTGGCCCTCTAGGCATTGCTTTTGGCCTCCACTCATGACAACACCTATAGGGTCATTTCTCCGTAGGAGCAGAGGGTTTGAATTCAATTGTTCTCATGAAAAAATGGCCTTAGGTCATGGTTTTGATATTAACAGATTGTATTTGGATCCAAAAATTCTTATGGATTGGTTCGATGGAAGAGTTGACTTAAGGGTCCTTCATTTAGAATAGTGGAAAAGGAAAATCTTCCAGCTACAGGAGAAATATGGTGATGTGCAAGTTCTTCATACATATACGAAAAATAAATCCATGACATATATGTTATCCAAAGAAGATCTACTATTAGATGTTGGTTTAATTTCTCTCGCAAAGGTGTATAATGGTAATGTCTATTTTTTCCTCTAATCCATATGATCCTATTCAAGTAGGATTTATTTAAGTTTCAAGATATGTTTCAGGTTTGAGATACATCTAGGGACTCTATTCTCTTCCTAGTTTTTTAAGTTATCAAGTGTGTTACTATGCAACTAAGGGATTATATATTTTTATTTCCTATGAAATATTGAAAGTATGTTTTTTCTTAAAAAAAATTCTTTACTTAATATTTTTTTAAGTTCTTATTCTTATTTTTGTGTAATTGTTTTTGTTTGTACCTTCTATATATATAATATATATATATCTATATTTTATCAATTAGGTATTTAATTAATTTTTTCTTGTTTAAAGTTTATATGTAATTTTTATTTTGGCTTTTTAAAGTTATATATATATATGATGATTGTAAGTACATCCACTAAGATCAATATGGTCTATCTGTTGGGTTGTGTTATATTCTTTCCACATAGTTAACAGGGGGTTTGAGGGGTACCCGTAACCCCACTTTATGGGGCCCGGGGCAGCGCCCGGGAAAAGTTTGGTTTTGGACCCTATGTTAGGTTGGGCGGACCCACCTATGGTTTTGTGCATGATTTTCGCACATGTTTTTTTGGATGTGATGGTTTTCGGTCCATGGTTTTGGACGCGATGGTTTTGGGTCCATGGTATTGGATGCTTCGGCATGTATAAATATGT
>APFE031002141.1:0-20247 GCA_000404065.3 Pinus taeda | reverse complement strand
TTTTAGTGTTTATAATATTTATCTTAGGGTTTACATGTCATGGCTTTGTAATATTAGTCCCTTCGGTTTAATATTATTCAACCAAGGTCAACCATGTTTTATAAAATCAATTGTGGTCAACCATGGTTAATTAGGGTCAACCACGGGCCAATGTCACATTGTGACAAAGATTGTCTCAATATGAAAAACATGGTCAAACATGGTCAGCCTTGGTCAACTATGTTTATAGAATGAAACATGGTCAACCATGGTCAATCTTGGTCAAACATGACCGACTATCACAATGTGACAAATATCGTCTCAATATGAAAATTAATCATGGTCATCCATGGTCAACCATCGTCCAACTTGGCATTGTGACAAATATTGTCTTGATATGTAAATCAACCATGATCTCAAATGTCGCATTATGACAAAAATTGTCTCCATATGAAATCATGGACAATCATGGACAATCATGGTCAACCATGGTTAGCCACGATTGATCATGGTTAACCATGGTGAACCATATTTAGTTTAGCATTTATAATATCGACCCATTGGGTTTATTATTTGCTTGGGTTTATAATATCAATCATGGTTAATCATGGTCAATCATAGCTAGCCATGGTCAAATCTCTCATTGTGACAAAAATTATCTCAATATGAAATTCATGGACAATCATGTTCAAGCATGGTTTAACATCACATTGCAACAAAGATTGTCTCAATATGAAAATCAACCATGGTCAACCATGGTCCAACATCCCATTATGACAAATATTGTCTCCATATGAAAATCAACCATGTTCAACCATGGTTTAATGTCACATTATGAAAAAGTTTATCTCGATATGAAAATCAACCATGGTCAACCATGGTCTAACATCGCTTTGTGACAAAGATTTTCTTGATTTGTAAATCAACCATGGTTAACCATGGTCTAACATCGCACTGTCATAAGAATTGTCTCAATATGAAACTCAACCACGGTCAACCTTGTGTTTATAATATTTATCTTAGGGTTTATATACCTTGGGTTTATAATATTTGTCCCTTTGGTTTAATATTATTCCCTTGGGTTCATAATCCCTTAAGGTTTTAGTATTAATCCCCTAGGTTTATAATATTAATGCCTTGGGTTTCTTATTCCTTTGGGTTTATAATATCAATCATGGTCAATCATAGCGAGTCATGGTCAATCATGGTCGAATATCTTATTATGACAAAAATTGTCTCCATATGAAAATCTTGGACAATCATGGTCAACCATGGTCAACCATTGTTGGTCACGGTCAATCATGTTTTATAGAATGAAACATGGCTAACCATGGTCAATCTTGGTCAACCATGGTTGAACGTCGCATTGTGACAAAGATTGTCTCGATATGAAAATCAATCAAGGTCAACCATGGTCCAACGCCACATTGTCACAAAGATTGTCTCAATATGTAGATAAACCATATTTCACCATGGTCTAACATCACATTGTGATAAGAATTTTCTCAATATGAAAATCAACCATGGTCAACCACGTGTTTATAATATTTATCTCAGGGTTTATATGCCTTGGGTTTTTAATGTTTGTCCATTGGGTTTAATATTATTCCCTTTGATTCATAATCGCTTTGGGTTTTAGAATTAATCCCTTGGGTTTATAATATTGATCCCTTGGGTTTATAATACCAATCATGCTTAATCATGGCCAATCATAGCCAACCATGGTCAACCATGGATGAATGTTGCGTTGTGACAAAAATTGTCTCCATATAAAAATCATGGGCAATCATGGTCAACCGTGGTCAAACGTCGCATTGTGACAAAGATTAAATAAACCATGGTCAACCATGGTCCAATGTCACATCGTGATAAGGATTGTCTCAATACAAAAATCAACCATGTTCAAGCATGCTTATTTGAGTGTTTATAATATTTATCTTAGGGTTTATATACCTTGGGTTTATAATGTTTGTCCCTTGGGTTTAATATTATTCTATTGGGTTTATAATCCCTTGGGGTTTTAGTATTAATCCCTTGGGTTTATAATATCAATCCCTTGGATTTATAATATCAATCCCTTGGGTTTATTATTCCCTTTGGTTTACAATATTAATAAAGGTCAACCATGGTCAACCATAGCCAACCATGGTCGAATGTCACACATATTGTGACAAAGATTTTCTCAATATGGAAATCACACATGGTCAACCATGGTCCAACGTGACGTTGTAACAAAAATTAATCATGGTCAATATGGAAATTAACCATGCTCAACCATGCTCAACCATGTTTATTTTAGTGTTTATAATATTTATCTTAGGGTTTATATACCTTGGGTTTATAATTTTTATTCCTTGGGTTTATAATATCAATCCCTAGGGTATAATTTTATTCCCTTAGATTTATAGTCCTATGGGTTTTAGTATTGATCCCCAGGGTTTATTATTCCCTTGGGCTTATAATATCAATCATGGTCAACTATGGTCAACCATGGTCAACCATGGCCAACCATTGTCTACCATGTTTTATAAATTTAATCATGGTCAACCATGGTCCAACGTCGCACTGTGACAAATATTGTCTTAATATGAGAATCAACCATGGTCAACCATGGTCCATTGGTGCATTGTGAGAAAGATTCTCTCGATTTGAAATCAATCATGGTTAACCATGGTCCAAGGGTTTATAATATTTGTATTATAAACCCAACGGATTGATATTATAAACCCAAGGGGTTAATAATAAATGAAATGGGTCAATAATAAAACCCTAAGGGATTATAAACCCAAGGGAATATTATTAACCTAAGGGATAATAAGCCCAAGGGGTTATTACTAAAAACCCTAGCGTTTATATTCCATTGGGTTTATAGTATTAATCCTCTGAGTTTGTTATTCTCTTGGGTTTATAATATCATTCCCTTGGGTATGTTAATCTAAGGGTTCATTTTCTTAGGGTATAACATTATTGATATGTTTATAATATTAATCCCTTAGTTTCAATATAAATCATGGTCAACCAAGAGTTTATATACATTGGATTTATAAACATGATTGACTATGGTTGAAAATGGTTGATTTTCATTTTGAGACAATTGGTCACAATGTGATGTTGGACGATGGTTGACCATGGCCAACCATGTTTATTCGAGGGTATTTAATATCTTAAGGATTATATACCTTGGGTTTATACTATTAATTATGTGGGTTTAATTTTATTCCTTTGGGTTTATAATCCCTTGGGTTTTATATTAAGAAGTCAATGGTATAATATTCCTAGGGTATAATACTATTTATAGGGTTTGTAATTAATATTAATCCCTAGGGTTTATAATTCCTTGGAGTTTTAGTATTAAACCTAAGAGATTATAAACCCAAAGGAATTAATATTATAAACCCAAGGTATATAAACCATAAGATAAATGTTTTAAATCCTTGAATAAAGATGGTTGATCATGGTCAACCATGGTCCAACATTGCATTGTGAAAAGGATTGTCTCAAAATGAAAATCAACCATTGTCAACCATGGTCAACCATGTTTATTTTAGGGTATATAATATTTTATTAGGGCTTATATACCTTTGTTTTATAACATTAATCCGTAGGGTTTAATATTATTCCCTTCGGTTAATAATTCATTGGGTTTTTAGTATTAACCCCTTGGGTTTATTGTCCCTTGGGTTAATATTATTGCATTTGGTTCATAATTCCTTGAGGTTTTAGAATTAAACCCTAGGAATATGAACCCTTACATTAGTAAACATAAGGGATTGATATTATAAACCCAAGGGAATAATAAACCCAAGGGTTAATACTATAACCCCAAGGTATTATAAACCAAAGGGACTAATATTATTAAACCCAAGGGACTAATATTATAAATTTAAGGTATATAAACCCTTGGTTGACCATAGTTTATATTGAGCCTAAGGGATTAATATTATAAACCTATGAATAATACTATACCCTAGGAATATGAACACTTAGATTAATATACCCAAGGGATTGCTATTATAAACCCAAGGGATTAATACTATAAATCCAAGGGAATATAAACCTAGGTTTTTTTTAGGAAATAATTCCTTGGGTTATATTATTCCCTTGGGTAACCCCTTGGGGTTTTAGTATTAACCCCTTGGGTTTATTATTCTCTTGGGTTTATAATATCAATCCCTAGAGTTTATTAATCTAAGAGTTCACATTCCTAGGGTTCTTATTTATATTAGACAATTTCAAATTAAATAGCAATAAATAACATTTAATATAAAATAATAATGGTAATTATAATGATATTAATTATAATGATAATAACAATATTTTTATTTCAATAGTGTTTTTTTGGTAGATACAAATGTTGTATTTCTCAATCGTAAATACAAATGATGCCTTCAGCTTATATCAACCACATTAATACTTTTAATGTGTTTGTGCTAGTATCTATGAATTTGGAAATAATTGTCAAATGCCATTGTACATTTGAAGGATATATACATAAACATAATATGAAATAGATAAATTTTATTTATCATTTTTTAATTCCTTTTATTAGGTTTAGTATCACTGAAATGTTTCAAACTTCAAACTCTGTTAATCTACAAAGGTTGCATCACTTTTAATATTGTCAACATGAAGATTTGGAGCCCAATATATAGTAAAATATTGAAAGATATTCTATATAGTATATATATATATATTATATATTATATATATATCTATATATATAATATATATATATATATATATATATATATGTTATATATTATATCTATATATATATATATATATATAGATATAGATATAGATATAGCATTACACAAATGCCAATGCTAGTGCACTAACATATCACGCCAATGTTTTGTGTTGTTGCTTGAACCTCAAAAACCTTGTTTGCACAATTATTATACTAACACATAGAAAAATGATTAATTTTGCTTCGTCACCAATTGGCGAGGAAAGGGCTAATGATTTGATATATATCTATTTAAATATTGCAAAAAACGTTGGCAAAGAATATATGTGGGAAAAGAGAAAGGGTCTCGCTTTATTTTAGAGAAATAATTTGATATCAAATTACCAAATTGGTAGTATTGATCTCCCTACATTCCTTATCATCTGTGTTGATTTCCATTATTAACAAATATAAAAAAGTATATTGACCCTCTCACAGAGGCTAGCTTCATTTGTATATATCACTATGGACATGTTCCCTCCATGTTGAAGTCTTGCGTGCATTTTTCTTTCACTTTCTTCAAATAAATTACATGCATTGATGACTTTATAATGAGAAACACGAGTGCTATTGTCCAATCCATTTATGTGAGATAATTTATAGATCCTTGTGATATCATGACTAATTAATCATTCCTTAGCTAAGCAAATATTGGTAAGTCTTAATATTTAATATTTTGATTGGCTTGAAGAAGATCCCAACTTAGCATGTAAATTATAACTTGAAAAGCTCAGTGCTAGTGCAAAGACTAAAAACTATGGTGTTACTAAGCCTCATGGTGAATGATAATGAAAAGTCCACTTTTGCATCTCAAATTTCTTCTATAATAGTTTTTAGCATTGCTGCATTCACAACTCGATGAATGACATAATTAAGAGGTGAGCTCTTACGTGTAATTCTTTTAGACTATGACGATTTAATGGAAATTGTAAAAGTAAAGATTGCAAGTAAAATTGGACTATTGGAAAATGATACGCATTTAGATTCGATATTCATGAATTAACAATTAATAAAGAAAGAGAAAATAAACCTATTTATTTGCTACCAACACTGACTAGGAGGAATTAAGATGCTTGAATTTAGCCTCTCCTCCTATTACCATTGTCTCTATCTATGATTTATGAGGAAAATATTTATGGAGAAAGGAATCTGACTAAGTCAATCATAGATGCTACACCAATGACCATTGAATAAAGAAACATTGCAAATAAGTCACTAATTTTCATTAGATATTGTGTTATACAAGGTTCTATGAAAATTGTGTTGGTGGATTTCATGAATTACAAATTCAACAATTCACATTCTTCACTCCTTTGTATTTCTATTTATTATCTTTATTGATCTTTCCTTTGATTACATATTACACATAATGCTAAGATTGTTATTGTTATTTTTTATTATATATATGAAAGTTTTAGACACAATATTGTCAAGGATATGTATGACATTCAATATAGCCATGAATGATCTGAAGGTGTTGTGAAGGATATATGGAGCATAAATATACATACATCGAGAAGGGTTATTCTTTTCATGTCATGAGTGCTAGACATACAAATGCAACCAATGGGACAAGAACATAAGTGGAAAATAATGGTGATGATTAATGTTCACTATGACCAATAGGGTTTATCCGAATATAAGAATGACCCTGAGTAAGAGATTACTTGAGATTATTTAACATGTTATTTCTATGATAAAAAATAAGGGAGATAAGCATTTTTAGATCCTTGTAGTTTTTTTGACTTAAAAAGTCAAGAAGGTTGGTAGTGTGAAAAATATTATGAAAATTAGAATGGATGTCAGTAAGAGCTGCATAAACCAATAGGAAGCGTTTTTCATCTTCGACCTTCTTAGTATAGCAAAGGTGATAAAATCTTTTGTCCCAATGTGTTTTGGGAATAAACCAATGCCCGATTTCACTTTGGAGGTTATGAGAATTAGTTCTTATCTTGGAAATGTTCATTTTCTTCTTAGCACTAGTCAAGACAGAAAGATAATTCTGGTTTTCAAGATTTGGGTTGATCATCTCCTTATAATATATTAGCTTCATTTTTCCCTCTAAATCCTTATCGTCCCAAAACTTATCCATAAATTTGGAAGAATTCCTAGATATCTGTATGAAGAAACTTTCTCCAAATAGTTACTTGTCTACTATAAGACAAATAAATATATATGAAATTATTTATCTCATAACATATAAATACTAGCATTTGCACCAAACGTTGCAAAAGAAATGCCGTAAGGCATAAATTCAAGAAGCATTGTGACATATAAAGAATCATTGAAGATGAAAATTAGTAGGTAAAGGGTAAGGAGCTAATACCCAATGTCCATTGCATTAAATAGGTCTTGTTGTTTTTGGAAACTTTTTGGCTATGAAATCTCGGAAAAAAAAACTTCCCATTTTTAGGAGGCTATGGAATGACTTCAACTAGAAGGAGACAATACTGAATACTATTGTAGGTATTGAGGAGGAGCAGAATGTTGTCATCATTAGTAAGATGAATAAGGGCAACGAGAAAAGAGGAACTAAGAAGGGTTAAAAAGGGTTATCTAGAGTCCTCCATTGTGGGCTTTTTTTGTAATCTTTTTGCTTCTCAGTGTGTATGGTAAGTCTTCAACACTCTATCTCTGCTTCTATTGACTTCAATCTGCATATTCTTAAAAGGCGTGTGTGCTGTAGTTGGTATTCATTCTATTGGCTCTCTTTAGTTCCCTTAGATGTAAGTGCACAAAAATCTTGGACTTATATGACACTGAATTATTGATAATGGGAAATAATAATCATAACAATTTTTTTGATTGAATTCTTTGGGTTTTATGTCATTTTATCTCCAAAATATATAGATAATTTTGTTGGTTGGAACAAAGCTACAAGTTATAATAACAGAGTTGGCCTTAGAAATTCAAGGGAGGCATGATGTAGTTAAAGGAACCCCAACTGTGCAGCCAACAAGTAAGAGTAAACTGTTATCCTTTTCTTGATCCATTTCACTCTTTTCCAGGTATCAAAATGATTTTCACTCTAAATTTCAATTAACAAATTGTATTTCTAAATCCTATTATTGAGTATTTATGGGAATATCAATTGCTTAATGGTTATCTTATGTTGCAGAAGCATTTTATAAGGTATAACCTCAAAATTAAAAGCAATACATCCTATCCTATTCTCCTTACAGAAGTGTGTCTTTCCCCTATCGAGAGCCTAGCTATGACTAGGCTTTTGTTGTACAAGAACAAACTCAATAACATAGGAGACCGTAGACTTCCTACGTTAGCTTTAAATTCCAGCCAAAACCACCTAAGGCTCAAACAAGGTTGGTATAAAGACATGAGGTCTTGGTTAAATCATTGGGAGATCAATGAGAATGTTGCATTGCAAAACATTAATAACATTAAAAATATTGTTACTTCTAAATTCAAAGAAAAAATGTGGTGTGAGAAAGATTTAGCAACGAAAAGAAAATTAAGATATTATAAGGAGGTCATCAACCTCACCCTATAAGATCAAAAACATCTCTATGTTTTAACTAGCTCAAAGAAGAAAATGAATATAGCCAAGATTTGAACGAACTCTTATGAGCTCCATAGTGAAATGAGTCGTTGGGCAGTTCCTAAAACACCATGGGTGGAAAGGATCTGCCATCTCTATGAGAATATGAACATCGAGGATGAAAATCACTTCCTCTTAGAGTGCCCCACATACAACCACATTAGATCTTAGTTTCATAATATTTGTTGCAACACTGACCTTCCTAGCCTTTTACGATGTCAAAATTATAGTGAGCTCGGGAGGCTTCTTTCCAAACATCCAAGCTTTTTGAGCACAAGAATAAAATCTTAAATCAAACTAAATAATTGGTTTCTTTAGGTCAGATAGACCAAAGTTTGGTCGTGAACGTTAACCACCATCACCATTATATATATATATATATAATTTTTCATTATTTTATTCCTTATAGTATATTTTAGTTTTAATATATAGGTTTTATAGTATTATATAAACCTCCAAGTAAATATATAAAATTTTATATGAGAAATATAATGTTAATAATATTATAATTATTTTTTTATCATTAGATAAATGCATAGTTATTATTTAATAACTAAAATGTATTATTATATATATGAGATTAGATCTGTATAGTTTTAAAATAGAGCTCAATTATTAACAATATTTATGTAATAACTAATATTCTATTAATATATAAAACAATGTTAATATAATAAATGTATTAGAAGAGAATTTTTCGGAGAGATCACATCGAATAATTTCTTGGAGATTGCAGTGGGATCCACCTAGATTGAACAACAACATCAAAGGCCACAAACAACAACGATTGCATATGTGCACGAGGGTGCATGTGGTCTATTGGCCAGCATGGACATCATCAGAGTGAGGCCCTGTTTACAGAATTTTCGTTTTCATCTCTTCCTAAACCATATTTTAATTTCTTTTACATTCACATAGGCACTTAGATATTTGTTTTTGTAGTCAAACATGGTATCAAACTATATTTATTATTAAAAAAAACATATTTATTGTTTAAAACTATAATAAAACTATTTTTGTTTTTGTTAGCATGGCCATGGTATATTTGTTTTAAAAGTAATTTAAATTTCATCTTTTTAATTATAAAAAATTATGGATAGTTTAGACTAAACAATATACGAGTATTCCTTCTAGCATAGATGATCTAATTGATAAAATCATATGTTTCCAAATATCGTTTTTAAGTTTCCTCCGTCTATTCCTATTTTAATTTACAATTGGCAAGATCATTATCAACTATTTAACATATTAAACGTGCCTTGAACATGGATTATGAAACTTGGGTGTGCTTTTGAAAAGTCCTCCCTCCCACCATTCAATTGCACACGTGTTTGTGATTAGCTTCTATCTTGGAATAAAATAAATAAAAATGAAAGTGTTTTCTTGTGTAGAATTACACCCAGAGCAACGAAGGCTACCAGGGAACTCGACCTAGGTGCTTCATATTATATTCTCACCATATCTCCAATATCTATTTAATTGGGAACTTTTAGGTTTAATAATTAATTGAAGGTTTCATATTCGTGTTGAAAAAATACTCTATTATTGAGTTTGACTAATTAATATTAAAGTCTGTGCAGGAAATGAGTGAAACCATTTAGGAAGGATATGTGCACTTGCTTATCTAGGTAGAAAGAAAACATTAAGAGAGTTATTATGAACGAAACATATATTTGAAGAATGATATATTAATGGAGAGCTAAATTGTCACCTTTATAGTGAACATTAAATCCTCTGTCAATAGTATTGAATTAGTTCAGAGTTGAGCAAAGATCATTTAGTTGCCAAAAAAAACATATATTGTATGTACTACAGAATGCAAATTAGTAAGGAAACAATTAATCCAAATTTTTCTCTGATTATTTAATATAATAACAAACATTTACATAGATCAGAAAATTAATCCAAATTCACTTGGGAAAGGTATTTAACTAATGATGTCACCTCCAAAACCACCAACTCAAAATAAGGTTAATCGCAAACCTTTACAAGTTAAATAAAATTAGATTTAGTTTTGTTCTTGTAAATAATTGAACTTTTTAATGAGTAGTGAGATGCTTACTCTTTTTTCTTTTACTTTTTAGATGGTTACTATTTTTATTTTTTCTTTTAAATCACGATCTTAACTTTTAAGAACATGCATTATAGTGGCAACTCCTAAAATACACTGATTTAAAGAAAATTTAAGTGGTCAATAAAATAAGAAATATAAAATCTCAACGGTTGGGCACTTTGTCCTTTGCTTTACTCCTATTCATAGATTTTTGCTTTGCTTTATTCTGCTTAAATCCTGGGTGTATGTAAGTGGCGCTGTGATATTGACTTGGAATGAAAATCACCGAGAAACAGAGAGCAGAGACATAGAAGCCATACTACATATACATCTCCGGAGGGTTATGTAGTGGAGAGATATGTGGTTATAAATATTATTATATGTAGTAAATAAAAGTGTACATGCAACCGTTTTTTTAGTGTTTAAATTTTTGGAAGTTGTCATTCATACTGTTTTAGAGTAGAAAAATATAAATAAATAAAAACAAGCCTTAGTTTATGGAATATTTTTGGTGTTTCAAATCTATTCACAAAAATTCTATCTATATAATCATTTTCCATAATGCAATTAAATTTTTGGAAGCTGTCATTCATACTATTTTAGTGTAGGAGAATATAAATAATAAAAAAAACAAGTTCAGATTATGGAATATTTTAGAATTTGAAATAGATTTACAAGAATTCTATCCATATAAACATTTTTCATAATGCAATTAGAGTTATAGGGTATAAACTTATTGTGCTATAAACTTAAACTTACTGGGTTGTCCCAAAGAATAAATTTTAAAGTTACAAACCTGCTACAAATCTTGAAAGTCCAAAATCCGCTACTTTGACATGCAATTCCTCGTCGAACAGAATATTTGTAAAATCATTTGAAGATTTTACATCTCTGTGGAAAATAGGCGGTTCATGGCAGTTAAGAAATGCCTGGGTAGTCTCTATACAAATTCTAAGACTGACATGCAATCCATGGTCTAGCAAAATATTTGAATATTGATGCCTATGGGGAGCAGGGTTATTGGTTAGAAGCTAAAAAGGTGTTTAAGCATAATGAAGAGAGAGGGGAGGGTGAAAAATTCGTCAAAAAAATTAATAATATTCGAATAGAAGTTACCACATAAAAGAGAAAGTTGTTGTAACTTTTCAAGGAAATTATAATCTTAATTTTGTAGAACATTTTAAAGGTATTGCTTGTTTAATCACTGATGTTAATATTGTAAAATGAAGACTCTCTTAAAATATTTCAAATGCATGAGATAATTTAATTATGGCATCAAGTATTATTTTTGCGAATTACATACTACATTCCAAAAGATTCTTCAGCCTGGAGAATTGTAAAAAGATTCACTATACATTGAGATAATTTAATTATGACATCAAATATTATTTCTGCAAATTACATACTCCATTCCAGAGTAATCTTCAGGTTAACAGGTTCTTGCGAATTGTAAAAAGATTCACTATACATTGTAGAGAAAACTCGTTAAAATTTCGATCCTTTCTCGAGGATTATTGATATAACTCACTATATATTTTGAAGGGGGCTCATGCGTTAACCCCAATTTGTTTGGAATGGCCATGAAATATGTATGTATGCAGATAAGAATATGCACAAAATTCATTAACTGAATTGCTACCAATTCCTTTGGCAAGCTTGGCAAGGGTTGGACTGAACTAAAAGGACATAAAATTGCATTGAAACAGTGACGCAGGAGCATCAGCATTAGCCAGCAATGTGGAGGATTGTCCACATGTTGTGGCTAATCACAGTAAAATTCATTAACTGTTTGGTCGAATTCGGGATTGCTGAGAAGGATAAAACTTCTCAAACATTTTGTTATTGAAATAAGTATGAGATTGCCTTATTTTATATTAGAGATAAGATTTGTTAAATATGTGTGCACGAGAACTAGTAAATAGGGAATTCTGTTAGAGTTTTAAAAATAGAAGATTATGTATCAATTTGTTAGCATAATTACTGGAAGGATTAATGAGAGGAAATTGTAATAAGTGAGGGGATCTTTGCAGTGTTGGGAGTGTTATGGTGTGGAGTGAAAGCTCAAATTTGCAGGGAGTGAGTGTGGGGTTTTTTTGTATGGAGCGAAAAACTTCGAGGTTGTTGTGTGTGAACTGTGTTTTATTTGACAAAGGATTTTTCTTATGTAATTGAGACAATGCGAGACTCTGTTTTTTCTGTTCGTTAAGAATAAAAAAATAAATATTATGTCTCTTTATATAGTGCGCCGTGGAGTTCGAATACTGGTCTTCTGTTTAAAATCGCTTGAATTGTTGATGGTCTGTGTATTTGTGGATTATATTGTAGAAATTCCTGTGTTTAAAGCGATCCTGGCATCATTGAATCTACGAGCAGGAAGAAATCTGTTAACACAGAGAATGGGCGCAAGAAAATCATTTAGTGTAACTTTTGAGCAGATTTAAATTACATTCAGTTGATTGGTATGATATATCGGGTCCAATAATCCATGGGAACAGATTGACTGTGTTTAAAAGAAATCACATTATATGACAATGGAATGGATGTGGAAGGTTTATTAAGTTTATGGGAAATCGGATCCAATAGATATCGCATTTCTCACAAAGAAATGACACCGAACCCAGCGATTGGCGATTTCCAATTATATCACATCTGAACTATGGGTGTTATTAACAGTTTTGGCTTCTAAAACGTGGTGACTTGCGAGTGCCGATTGTAATTGCATTGGAGTATAGAGATTTGGATCAGATCGCAAGCTTGGAGCGCGTAGACGGTGATTGATATTACATCAGTGTTTGACGGAGTTGGAGTACCTTAAAAACAACGATTGATATCTCATCAAATCATGGGAAAAATACCAAATTTTTGTGGTTTATTACAATTCAGCTAATTGTGAATTGATTCGAGCATTGATTGAATAGATCCGGGTTGCATTAAAGGTTTTGATATAACAATATTTATGAAACTGTTGTGAACAGTATTTAGCACTGCTTTAAATGGTTATATATGAATTCGTTAGCTGGAGATTTAAATGCGTGGCAACTTCAGGATAGATGAGATATGGGTTTATTTGAAGGGCACAAACAATTGTCACAGCTTGAGATGAATGTATGCTGTAGGAGCGTTGGAATTAAAACAAGCGAGTTCGAGGTTGAAGCAGATTTCAATTCCAAAAACTAGAGAGAGCAGTATTAATTGAAATAGAATGCTGAAGGACCAGAGGCCTAACTCTAGAAATCGATTGAAGATGGAGATTCTGTATGAGTGAAGGTGCAGTACACAAATGGGAGAAAATGTGTATTTCTAGTTATCGATTTGGTAAGTTCTAATTAGCAACAGAGGTTTTGCAATCGACTTCAGTTAATGTCAATTTCTGAAGTATGTATATGTATCGATCCTTTAAATAGAAAGGATTGAATCGAAATTTCGATTAGAATCAGTGTTAGAACATTAGCATGATGGGTCGATCTTATGGAGCCGCAATAGTTTTAAGGAGAATCTGACTGAACTAGTGTGTAAAAATTTTTGTGAATTGGCAGGATTTGAGATTTTAAGAGCTAATTTTTGAGATGCATTTTATATGCATCAATTGAAGTATGATTCTGGGTTTGCAGGGTCAACCCTGCGTTAATTTTGGTATCAGAGCTTGGCTCTGTTGAAATTGAATATGTTTGTTTTCCGAATGAAGTTTAGTACCAGATTACAGCAGAGAGGAAATTCGTTCAAAATACAGATGACAGCTTAAGAAAGAATGAAGACTGCAGCAATCTAGACTAAGAGAAGTTGTGAGAGAAGAACCAGATGTGTTATTAAAAGAAGAATAAGGAAAGTCCTTAGAAGTGGCAGTGAACCTATAGAATTCAACAAGAGATTGGACAGAGGACAATTGAAGTGTTCTCGAAAGAGAAAGTGAGAGATTGCAGAAGCCTAGAGGGAGCAAAGGTGTTGCTCAAGAGAAGATTCCAGATAGGGGATCGTGCTTACCAAAAGACTGAGCGAGGAGAGCTTAGTGAGGTAAGATTGCAGTAAGGAGGACTTACTGTTGCAGAGGTTTGTTGCAGGGGTGCGAGGAGCTCATGGAAAGAGAGGAGCACAAAATGACTACAGATAGTCATAGCAGAAGTTCACAAAGAAGCCACAGTGGAAGGGAAGATGCCAAAGCAAATGGCATGAGGATGAGTCAAGAAGAGTTTGACCGAGAGAAAGCTGAGATAGATTTTCAGATTGGAATATTGATGAAGATGCTGCAGAAAAGTGTTTGGACCATGAGGAAAAGAGTAAAATGGCCAAGACTACGGGAAAGGAGAAATCAACAAGTGAAGTTACAGATAGTAGAAGAATGGAAAAAGATTGAACAGATATTGAGTGCTCAAGAGGAATCAGAGAAACTCAGAGAAGCAAAGGTAGAATTGGAAGTCTCCATTTGCAAACCAGAACAAGGTGAAATGTTGGGGGAAGAAGATAATGAGAGGTCAGCTGAAGATCTTCTGGACTATTGGGAGAATTCAGAACAATTCGAAGATATGTTGACAAAGGAAGTAGATGAGGCAATGAAGCCTTGTGATTTTGATTCTTATAGTTTCTGTATGTTTGCAGGATATGCAGAGGATGATGGACAGCCTGATGAAGTTGTCACAACCAGGAATGAAGATCTTGAGGTAAAGTATGATGGTGAATCCCTTTTAGAGGAAGAAGGCGTTGATCTATTGAAACAAAAGGAGTTCATAGATGAAATCCTGTTTGGTGTAAAACAGTCAGATGAGGTTGATATAGGTCAGAAGTCTAATGAAAATTCCATAGTGGGACTACAAAAAGGTAAACCAATGATTTTTTTTAATGGAATTGATGAAAGATGCTTGCAATATGATGATGTGGAAAACAAGTCAACTCAAGAGGATTGTGAGGAAAAGAATGAAGCTGAGAATGGAAATTGTGATGAACTGTTGGAGAGATTTCACAAGGAAATAAAATTCTTGGAAAGATTACTCAAGGAACCCAAAGGAGAAACGAAGCTTACAGAACCTGATGGAGGAAAAGGTGTCGAAGACAACATTAATAAATATGATGCTGAAATCAGAGAAATCGAGCAGCGATTGTTTGAAGGTGAGATGAAAGATCAGGAGCAATAAAGGAGTTATGTCCTCAAACGCATGAAGGAGACAAAAATATTAACTCAGCAAGATGAATATGGAAGTAACCAGAAATTTGGAAAGAATGATCAGTTACATGAGAATGAATTTGAGGGAAGCATTAAATTGCAGAAGCATAGAAGTTGGCAGCAGAATGAAGAACCAGAAATTGGTCTGGCAGTACAAAGAAAGATAAGTGAAAACCGAAGATATAGATGGAGACTAAAGAAAAGGGTGAAATGGAAACTATTGCAACAGAGGTTGAATGGCAAATTGATGAACGAGTTCAGGAAACTAGAACAAATTCATATTGATC
Source organism: Pinus taeda (assembly GCA_000404065.3). NCBI lineage: Eukaryota > Viridiplantae > Streptophyta > Pinopsida > Pinales > Pinaceae > Pinus > Pinus taeda. Next base: position 4,488 of record APFE031002141.1, on the reverse strand, counting down.
TGAAGTCACCGCAAGAAGGATTCGCTGAAATCCAAAAGATCTATGATGGAGGATCGGTGCTTGAAGCATCAAAAGAAAATGGAAGGTATTGTATTTTGAAAATTGAAGGTTGTTGTGTGTTTGCAGGCCACATTGACTTGAGGAAAGACAAACAGTTATTGAAGACTGTTGAAGAAATGACTACTCATAGTCACATGCAGAACAAGGAGGATGGTAAAAGAATTTTTGAATTCAAAGGATACACTGAGTCATTGATGATCCTTGATCTTGAAGAAAGCCAGAGTGAAGGAGGATTAAAGACAAATATTGTGGACAATGCAGTTAGCAAAGATGGGGTAGAACTTTTGAGAGAACTTCCAGATGAGATGGCGGATTTGTACAAGTCGAATCTTTTGATGAGGAAGCTAATTAAAGAATTTGTGTTTATTGAGTTGATTAATTTTGATGAAGATTTATATGCAGGAAAAGGGTAGTGTGAAGTCGATCTGAACCAAGAAGAACTGATCGGATTAATGGAAGGTATGCTAGAATTTGAAGCAAGGAATGATGAAGTCATGAATGAGAAACCAGAAGAAGAACCTGGTAAAAGGCATTTGTACATTTCAGAAATGTATTGGCACAAAGATTATGATGTTCTAATTCAAGAACACAATCAGTTGCAGCAGAAAAGTATTCAGCACACGAGGAGTGAAATGGACAATGAATTGGATGAGTTGTGGAAACTCATACTACAGCATTCCAGTAAAACGAAGAAAGGAAGATTGGCTGGAAGAAATGGTACATGTGAAGGGAATGGAAAATTGCAAATTAAAGTGAGCAAAGTAGCAGCAAAATATGTGAAAAGGATAGCAGCAGATAGTGAGGAATTACAGCACAAAGGTGGAAGACTTGAGGGACAAACAACAGTAACCAAGGATAGACTATCAAACCAAGTATGGGATCCAGGAGGACATAGAACAGAATTGCATGATCAGGAGATCATGGTGAGTTTAAACTTCGGGAGTCTGATGTAGGAGCATCGACATTAGCTAGCAATGTGGAGGATTGTCCACATGTTGTGGCTAATCATAGTAAAATTCATTAACTGTTTGGTCGAATTCGAGATTACTGAGAAGGATAAAACTTCTGAAACAATTTTTTATTAAATAAGTATGAGATTGCCTTTTTTAAATTAGAGATAAGATTTGTTAAATATGTGTGCACGAGAACTAGTAAATAGGGAATTCTGTTAGATTTTTAAAAATAGAAGATTATGTATCAATTTGTTAGCAAAATTACAAAAGGATTAATGGGAGGAAATTGTAATAAGTGAGGGGATCTTTGCAGTGTTGGGAGTGTTATGGTGTGGAGCGAAAGCTGAAATTTGCAGGGAGTGAGTGTGGGGTTTTTTTGTATGGAGTGAAAGCTTCGAAGTTGTTGTGTGTGAACTGTGTTTTATTTGACAGATGATTTTTCTTATGTAATTGAGACAATGCGAGACTCTCTTTTTTCTGTTCGTTAAGAATAAAAAAATAAATATTGTCTCTCTTTATATAGTGCACCGTGGATTTCGAATACTGGTCTTCTGTTTAAAATCACTTGAATTGTTGATGGTCTGTGTATTTGTAGATTATATTGTAGAAATTCCTGTGTTTAAAGTGATCCTGGCATCGTTGAATCTGCGAGCAGGAAGAAATCTGTTAACACAGAGAATGCGAGCAAGAAAATCATTTAGTGTAATTTAAATTACATTCAGTTGATTGGTATGATATATTAGGTCCAATAATCCATGGGAACGGATTGACTGTGTTTAAAAAAAATTCGCATTATATGACAATGGAATGGATGTGGAAGGTTTATTAAGTTTATGGGAAATCAGATCCAATAGATATCGCATTTCTCACAAAGAAATGACACCGAACCCAGCAATTGGCGATTTCCAATTATATCACATCTGAACTATGGGTGTTATTAACAGTTTTGGCTTCCAAAACGTGGTGACTTGCGAGCGCCGATTGTAATTGCATCGGAGTATAGAGATTTGGATCAGATCGCAAGCTTGGAGCGCGTAGAACGGTGATTGATATTACATCAATGTTTGACGGAGTTGGAGTACCTTAAAAACAACGTTTGATATCTCATCAAATCGTGGGAAAAATACCAAATTCTTGTGGTTTATTACAATTCAGCTAATTGTGAATTGATTGAAGCATTGATTGAATAGATCTGGGTTGCATTAAAGGTTTTGATATAACAATATTTATGAAACTGTTGTGAACAGTATTTAGCACTGCTTTAAATGGTTATATATGAATTCATTAGTTGGAGATTTAAATGCGTGGTAACTTCAGGACCGATGAGATCTGGGTTTATTTGAAGGGCACAAACAATTGTCACAGCTTGAGATGAATGTATGCTGTGGGAGCGTTGGAATTAAAACAAGCAAGTTCGAGGTTGAAGAAGATTTCAATTCCAAAAACTGGAGAGAGCAGTATTAATTGAAATATAATGATGAAGGACCAGAGGCCTAACTCTAGAAATCGATTGAAGATGGAGATTCTGTATGAGTGAAGGCGCAATGCACAAATGGGAGAAAAAGTGTATTTCTGGTTATCGATTTGGTAAGTTCTAATTAGCAACAGAGGTTTTGCAATCGACTTCAGTTAATGTCAATTTCTGAAGTCTGTATATGTATCGATCCTTTAAAGAGAAAGGATTGAATCGAAAGTTCGATTAGAATCAGTGTTAGAACATTAGCATGATGGGTCGATCTTATGGAGGCATGATTGTTTTAAGGAGAATATGACTGAACTAGTGTGTAAAAATGTTTGTGAAATTGGCGGGATTTGAGATTTTAAGAGCTAATTTTTGAGATGCATTTTATATGCATCAATTGAAGTATGATTCTGGGTTTGCAGGGTCAGCCCTGCGTCAAACAGTCAACAAAATGCAATTAAAAATGCAAATTATGTTACTGCGCATTTCATCATCATTACTAATGGTCTACGTGAATTTTTTTAATTAATGCAACTTAATGGAAAAATGTCTATATGACCATTAGAAATGTGACTCCCACATGAGAGGAACTAGTAATTTCAAGCAGATTCTTGCCCCTTTCAAAAACTGTTTCAAGGTTAAAATCCCTTAAATCCCATGACCATTCTCTTCATCTCGCTCATGTCATAAGCATCTTCCAAAAGTGGATTTGCAAATTCTTTTACAGAGCCAGCTTGCAGTAATGGCCTTGCCGAAATTTTGAAATTTACAAGAGATTAAGATTCTGAACCAATACAAAGAAACCAAAAGAATCCAAAATTATCAAATACAAAACAAGCAAGGACACTAGAGCCCTACCCACATAACCAGGCTTTCTTGGCCTTTAAGATTCTTGTCATTGATTGGTTTTCTTCCAGTTATTAGCTCTAGAAGAACTACTCCAAAGGAATACACGTCCGTCTTGTCATTAACTTTGCCATACATGAAATATTCTGGAGCCAGATACCTGAAATATGATAGCAACTAGTTTTATGAAGTCTTGATTATAAATGACATCTATTTTCCTAAGGAAAGAGCTGGTGTAAGGAAAGAAATGGATATTTACCCAAATGTACCTACAACATCACTACATGTCATATATGCAGATGTTGTTGAAGCCCATTTGGCTAGCCCAAAATCTGACAACTATTCACAGCGCAAAAGTTCTCATCCAACAAGATGTTCTCAGGCTTGATGTCGCAGTGTATGATCCTATCCCTGCATTGCTCGTGAAAATATGCAATTCCCTGAGCTGTAGCTAAGGAGATGATGTAGTGAGTATCCCAATCTAGAAACCTTGGATAATTTGAAGATGAACAGAATATCCATCTATTGAGGGATCCATTTGGCAGAAACTCATGGACAAGGAGCCTAAAATGAATAATTTACAAGTTAAATTTCAGTAGTAGTTCTATGATACACACTTTAGCAGGGATTTGTTACCTTAACATGTAATCTGGGATTCTGGCCTATTCTTTGCTAAGATGAAGATGTGAAAAATCAAAAGGAATGCAAACAAACACTCACCTTTGTAATCCCTTGGAGCAATATCCACAAAGACGAACTAAATTCCTATGGTGAATGGTACCCATCGTTGTCACCTCTGTTTTAAATTCCCTCTGTCCTTGTGGCAACAATCTCTCCAACCTTTTCACAGCAATCAAGGTTCCATCTGAGAGTGAAACCTTGTATACAGTCCCAAAACCTTCTGCCAAAGCGGTCTCCCATTAGTACAAAACAAATTTTAAAATCAAAACCTTTATATTCTGCAGATAAATTGGTAGGCTTTCATACTAGTTCGAAGCCTCTCTCTGAAGTTGTTTGTCGCAATCTGCAGATTCACGAAGGGAAAATTCATAAGAGTCCCAGGAACAAAAATGAAAGCATCCAAGCTTCGTCTATCTTCATCATAATTATGCTGCTACAACAAATAAGATAAACACGCACACCAGAAATACAACACCAAGAACAGTT